>VMDO01011716.1:0-18511 GCA_007922755.1 Pedetes capensis
CCTGGATGGGAGACCGCCTGGGAACACCAGAAGCTGTAGGCTTGGGAGAAGGACCTGGCAACCCCCTCCCAAAAATCAATCTGCCATTGAAAACCCTATGAACAGCAGAGAAGCACTGACAATAGTGTTTCCCCTGTTGTACAGAGGGTCGCTATGAGTCGGATCCCGACTCGACGGCACCTAACAACAACAACAACAAACACGAAATACATAGGAAGAAATCAATCACACCGAAACACGGTTATCAAAATATTTTAAACATCAATAATACATGTGTTCTTTATTAACACATTAAATACGATTGAGCAGAGCCTACAAGTACTCTATTTCTTGGTGATGTCAAGTGTACACATTTTAAGATAGCTGCAGCAACTGTACTATCAAATGGAAATACTCATGATTTCTAGCAGTGCCAAACTACCACTAATACTGATCTTCTATGGCTTGGTGCCTACATTCATAATTAAAGGAAATTCTCAATTTCAGTTTAGAATTGGTAGAAAATGTAATTCCTCCCCATTTCCCATCTCTACAAGGCCCTTTTCTGGAGTTTTTGAACTCCAAATTTGCAAACATCAGGCCCTGGCTCCAGTGGCTGTCTACCCCCTCACCTACCCCCCAACCCGAAACGAGATCACTGACACATCTGTGTCCTCCTCCTCCTCACTTTACTAACATGTGAGCTCCCCGTGGGCAAGGCTTGTCATTCACTTCACCTCTGCATCTCCAGAGCCTCTGAGAAACCACCCTGCTTATTAGGTGTTCTGTAAATGTGTGTTGAATGAAGGAAGAAGTCTTGTTACACTAAGGATTTGGAGGTGGGGCGTTGGAGGGCTTTCGGAGTTTGTGTGATGACCTTGTGGTTCCTATTATCCATCCATTCAGCTGCCACTTACCACAGGCTTACTGGATAAAAGACATTGCAGAGGATTTCTGCTTCACACAAAGGTGGGTAGAGTCCCCTTGAGGTTGGGATATGGCCCACCAGTAACATTTTGCACTAAGAACTTACTTGTCAGTTAATCAAATGCACATGGAATATGTGCTGTGAATGTTCTGGGCAGTGGGATGTGGTCTTTCTTTAGAAGATGAGGAAAAAAATCTTATAGGGAAAGGCCAAGCATCCACTTACTATCTACTACCCAAAGTGGGGGGTGGGGGGGCTGGGGTTTAGCTCAGTTGGTATAATGCTGCTCCACACTTTCTGAGGACCCAGAGTCGATCCCCAGCACCACGCAAATGGGAGAAGGATGTGGCAGTCCACTCCCAAAACAATCCCGAAACAATCAGCCATTGAAAACCCTCTGAGGGTCAGGCATGACTCAACGGCACCTAACGACAACAACAACATCCAACATGGCATATTAGTGATGACAGTAGATGGCATGAGCCAGGTACAGACTAAAGGAGATGCATGGAAGGAGAGAGAGAGCCAGCTATGAAAAAGGAAGAAATTGACTCTGGAGGAAGGGGAGAAATCTCAAAGAGAAAGTAACATTTGAACTGAGCACAGGAAGCTGGCAGTGATTGAATACAATGAGTAGAGAGTGGCTCCAGATTGGGTTGTTAGATGTCATAAAGTTGGTGTTTGACCCATAGCGACCCTATGTAAACAGAAACACTATTGTCAGTGTTTCTCTCCTGTTCGTAGAGTTTTCAATGGTGGATTGATTTTGGGAGTGGGTTTCCAGGTCCTTCTCCCAAGCCTAGAGCACCGGGTGTTCCCAGGCGGTCTCCCATCCAGGTACTAACCAACCCTGACCCTGCTTAGCTTTGGAGATCTGACGGGATCGGAAGCCACAGTGCTACGGCTGCAGGCCTCCAGATTGGATAGTCCTGTCTTATTCCTTGATATTTCCTCATCAAAGGTTCAGCTCAAACTATCAGCCACTGTGATAGAAGGAGGACACAGAGGGGAACCCCAAGCAAAGCTCCCAAGAATTTAGTTGCCAGTAGAGGAAAGGAAAGGACGTGGGCACTGTCAGGCAAGAGGAGGAGGACTGTAAAAGCCTTATTTTAGGAGTGGCCATCTTGAAAAGGTCTCAAAAGAGCCAAGTGTGTCGGGAGTGAAAAGAGCTTTCCAGAGAGGGATAGAATGTGACCATTGACTTCCCAGACTTCCTCAAACATAAAGCCAGAAGGGAACGCAGACATATATAACAAGCCACTAGTCACAGTACAAAAGTCACAGTGCAATGGACTGATAAAAGAACATGGTGCTTTCCTGACCAAGGCCATTTACCATTTCTTAAGGCATAATTCTCAGCCCTAATTTTTTTTTTTTGCTTATTTGTTTTTCTTTTATATTCCCTGTAATTGTCTCAGATTAGAATTCCTTCCTTCCTTTATTTATTTATTTATTGTATCGGGAGGTTGAACCCAGGACTTAGTGCATGCTGGGCAAGTGCTCTACTGCTGAGCTGCACTCCTAGCTCCTTTTTAATTCTTTCTCTTAGACAGGGTCTCATTAGATTGCTCAGGTTGCCTCTGGCCTGGAATTCATAATCCTCCTGCTTCAGCCTCCTAAATTGCTGGGACCACAGGCAGACACCACAGCACCTGGTTATTTTTTATTTCCTAGCCTCATTGCCTAAAGGGATTCTGAGATTGACAGAACAGAAGATGATATAGCCTAAAATAGGTTTAGAAAAACTTATTTTAATTTTATTCAAGCTGGCAGGTAACTGTAGAGCTGATTGTTTTCCTCTAATTTTCTTTTTCTTTCCTTTCTTTCTTTTATTTCTTATTTTTTATTTTTTCCATACTAGGAATTAAACCCACGACCTTGTGCATGCTAGGCAAGCACTGACTTGAACCCCTGGTCCCCAGAATACTTCTCTGTTCCCCTACTCAGGAGAGTCAATCTCGTGCACCAACTTGTGAAGCGAAGCAAACCTGAAGGCTCGCGTGTCTTAGCTGTCTCACAATATCTGGTTCAGACCTGTATTGCCACAAACGATAGGCCCTGTTGGCCACTTAGGCACCAAGGCTAACGAATTTACCCTTCCATCCTGATGTAAATTCATGAACCCTTGCTACAAATTGAGCCATGAGCCCTGCACTGTAGTAGGGAGGGTACTGAGATGAGCCAAATATGGTTGTAGCCACCACGGTCCAGCAGACAAGTAGAAGGAAAAGGACAGGCCAGGATACTCTGGGAATATGAGAGAGCAGCTCCTAACCCAGAGGCCAGGAATGGGTTTCCTGGACAGATAACATTGTGGTTATAGGTTTCAGGAAAGGGCCTGAGAGCGGGAGGTCTCCAGGCAGAGGGAACAGCAAGTCTGGAGGCCCAGAGGCTAGAAAGGCCAGTGAATCTGTGGTTGTGTCCTCTGGACTGCCTGAGGCTGACCCCTGGGAATCTCCACAGGCCACACCTACTCCAGAGCTGAGGCAGCTCCTATCCTGGTCCCCCAACTGGGAAACCGCAGGGTTAAACCCAACCCCCATCCTCACAGACCTGGGACTCAGGCTGCTCAGTGTCTGCAGGTCTGGTGGCCGGTTCCTGCTGTCATAGGAGCCATGCAGCTGGGGTCATGAGGAGCTCAGCCTCAACACCCAAGCCAAGGGGATTTTCTCTTTGCAGGTGGAGAAAGACAGCACCAGAGCCAAGCTCCCAGTCCCTGTGTGGTTTCCCAAAGAGCCCTCCAAGGCCAGCAGAACTGCATTCAACCTATTCTTTCATAAACACCGAGCTTCTAACCTCCTTCTCAAAAGGTGGGTAAGGAGAGGCTAATGTTTGTAGGTCCAGAGTAACATAAAGAATCACTGAGCCTGACACGGTGAGGCATACCTGTAATCCCAGTGACTTGGGAGGCAGAGTCTGGAGGATCTCAGATTTGAGGCCAGAGGATTGCAGATATGAGGCAGCCTATGTAACTTAGTGAGACCCTGCTTCAAGATAAAAAATAAAAAATGGGCTGGGAGTGCAGCTCCCTGGTAGAGCACTTGTAAAAGCATGAGCAAGGTCCTGGGTTCAACTTCCCAGTACTGCAAAAAAATATTAAAAGTAAATTTAAAAAAGGATTCTTGGAGCCTATTCTCAGGGACAAAATATAGAGAGCCTGCATTCATTGAGCACCAACTATGTGACTCACGCATGTGGTAAAGCCTCCTTACAAATCAGGCTAATGTTAAAGGGAAACCGTGGCTTGGTACTGGCGAGATTGCTCTTAGTTGACCCTTTATTCTTCTCTGGGCGCAGCTTACTTACTACATTCTTTTGGGCTGGCTTCCCCGCATGGACCTGTTGTGGACAGCTAGTCCCTGGCCAAGTTGATGGATTTCAAACCCTCAGCAATGACAGAAATGTCGCCTAAAACAATATTCCATCTATTAAGCTAACACAACTTTCTAAAGCTAAATGAATAAAGAACTATACTGGCAGAAGTTTAAGGAAACAGGAGTATTTATACACTGCTGGTGGCTCCTTAGACGGGCTTTTTTCTCTTTCTTGAGAAAAAAAATCAGGCGATATGTAACAAGAGCTACTGAACAGTTTGACCTGTGACTCCACCTTTGGGAATACTCTACAAGATAATTATTTCAAAGAAAAAAATTAATATATGCCAATATATGCAGAGCAGCTGCAATTTAACATAGCATAAAACTGGAAACAAACCAGACACATAATGGTAGGAGAAATAGCTACACAAATAATGGAGTAACATGAAATGCTTTATGGTTATTAAAAAGGACAATATACAGAAATCTCAATGCAAGGAAATTGTGACAGAATGTAAAAACGGCACATACCTGCTGAGTGTAAGTATATTTTTTAAAGTAGATAAGTAGTCTATAAACATTAACGAAAGCCTTAAGGGAGGTAAGTTCAATTTAAATTTTCACTAGAGCCTTTCTTTATGCAGTTGCTCAAGTTAATCATTTACAAAGGCTCAAGTTAATCATTTACAAAGTACTTTTTTTTTTTTTTCTGTTTTAAGCCAGGGTTTCATCGTGTAATCTTGGCTGGCTGTGAAGCCCTAGCTGATCTTGAGCTCCTGTTGATCCTCCTGCCTCAGCCTCCCAAATGCTGGGCTTATGGACGTGCACCACAACACCCGGCCAATGCACACTTTTGAAAAACAAATGTGGGCCTCTTTAGAAGGACAACCACCCAAACCAGAGGAGCCCTATGCTCATGGCCAGGGATCGACACTGTCTGAACATCTGCTTTTGATATGAGCATGTCTCTGACTGGCACCTGGTGTTTGCACACCTTCCTCCCCCCGACAGAATACATGTTGTCCTTTTCTCCAAGCACGGCAGGCCAGCCTGTGTCTTTCTGCTTCCCATAGTAGCCAGCAGGAACTGACAAGAGGGAGGCAGAAATGCTCTGTTTGATTTAGAATGCAAAGATGTCTTCCCCTCCTCCCACTGGGATTGGCATTTGGGGTGCCATATTGTCACACAGGAGGAAGCGAATGAACCATCACCTAATATTTAGAATAGTTAGAGCTCAACAACTGGGAAATTCATGAGCATCACTCCTGGGGCCAAGTGGGGATTTCAGGAAATAGCCACCACTAATTTTTCTTTTTCTACAGTAGATTCTAATGCAAAGACTAATTTTTGGAGGGTAACAGCTTTTGTTGTTGTAATTGAGTGTTTTCAAGTTGGATGTGACTCATAGCAACCTTATATACAACACAATGAAATAACCCCTGATTCTGTGACATGTACATGATCATTTTATGTTTAAGTCCATTGTTGCAGCCACTGTGTCAATTCATCTAATTGAGGGGCTTCCTTTTTTTCATTGACCTGCTACTCTCCCAAACATGATATCCTTCTCCAGGGATTGATTCCTCCTGAAAACATGTCCAAAATACATAAGATACAATCTAGCCATCTTTGCTTCCAAGGACCACTCTGGTTGTACTTCTCCTAGGACAGATCTGTTGGTTCTTCTGGCAGTCCATGGTATATTTGACATTATATTTGTCTCCAGCTCCACAACTCAAAAGCATCAATTCTTCTCCTGTCTCCCTTATTTACTGTCCAGCTTTCACAAGCATATGATGCAACTGAAAATACCATGGCATGAGTCAGCTGTGTTGAGACATAATCATCTACCATACAATTCATCCATTGGAAGTGTAGAGTTCAGTGGCTTTTTACATATTGGCAGCTGTGAAGTTGTCATCACAATCAGTTTTAGGGTGTCTTCATCACCCCAAAAAGAAACCCCATACCCTTTAGCCACAAATTGACCCATCAATCCCAGATCTAGGCAACCACAAATATGCTTTCCATCTCCATAAATGCACCTATTCTGGACATTTCATGTGAATGGCATCATGCAATCTGTGGTCTTCTGTGTCCGGCTCATTTCACTTAGCATCACATTTTCCAGTTTATTCCATGCTGTGGGTGGACTTCCTCCCTTTGTGTAGCCACATATTATGTTGTATAGATACATACATACATTTTATTTATCCATTCATCACTTGATGGGCATTTTGAGTTTTTCTACTTTGTAGTCATTCTGGATAATGCTGCTGTGAACATCTGTAGATAAAGCCAGTTCTACCCGGTAAATGCTGGGCTGGGATTTAGCTGAGTTGGTAGAGCGCTGCGCTGCAGTCTCTGAGGTCCTGAGTTCAATTCCCAGTACTGCACAAATGGGAGAAGGACCTGGCAATCCACTCCCAAGGCAATCCCGAAACAGTCAGCCATTGAAAACCCTATGAGGGTCGCTATGAGTCGGATACCGACTCGACAGCACCTAACAACAACTACAACCCGGTAAATATGCAGCCAGGTCTAAGTTCGAGTCCCAAGGAGGGATGCTCCTCTCAGCCCATCCTGCAGCCTGCCTTGGCACCTGGGAGCAGGGAGAACTTTTGGTCTTTGTGGTGCTGGGCACGGGCCTCCAGGCGTGTCTGGGTCCCTGTTCTCTCTGCTGCAGGGTGGATGGTTCTATCCCTGGGGTGCACTGGCTCCTCTCCCCTGGAGTGAGGTCAGTCTGCACCTGTGCCCAGAAGTCCCTCGGCCACTGAGCTTGGTGCCTGGGTGCAGGGATTTGTGAATGTCCTGGTATGGGCAGGACCTGGAAGCCCTTCCTGGCCTTCGCATCCCCTCTTCCCCTCTGGCCCAGGCTGTGGATGGCATTCGGGTCTGACCACCCTCCCGTGGCCACCTGCTCTGTCTGCTCACCTGCAGATGTCTCCACCCTCTCAGGTGGTCTCTGCAGAGGACCAGCCCTTAAGAAGCATCGCTGTCAGAGGGCAGCCCTCCCCCCCTCCTCATCCTCTCCACCCTCTTTTGAGCCTCCGACACACCATCAGCTCTCAAACATGGCACCACATTTTGCTGTTCTTATCAGCCCCGCACAGCCTCTGCTCCCTTCCTCCGCAGACTGCACAAAGTTGCCTGTCCCGCTTCCTCTTCCCCATCTACTTTCCCTTGTCTTGCTCTTGGCACAGCTTGACAGGCCAGTGCATGTCTGCCCTGGCTCTGACACTCCCAAGCATGGGACTTGGGCTCTAAGGATATGTGGCTGACTATGGCACTGACTTTCAACCCAGGGGTCCCAGAAGTCCAGCCCACAGCGTCCTGACTTCCCCTCTCTCCCTTTTCTTTCCCTGGCTTCCTCCCTAGAACACACCCCTCACAAGCACCACGAGTCCCTCCTCTGCTGCCATCTTCCCTCCACACTGAGGGTCCCACCTCATCTTTACCCACCTCATCTACCCCCTGGGCCTTGGGCTGCAGAGGGACATCACTACGCCATTTGTGTGATGTGGATATGGTATGTGTCACCCCAAAGCTTCATGTTTGGGGATCTGGGTCTCCAGAGTGCCACTGGTGGGAGGTGGAACCTTGAAGAGGTCGGAGATCCATAGGTCACTGGGGGCTTGACCTAGGAAGAGACTGGGGGGTCCCAGTCCTCTCTCCACTCCTGGCCAGGACATCACCATTGCTTGCTCCCCCTCATGCTGCTGCCATCGCTGTCTTCACTGTGAGATGATACAATTAGCAGGGCCCCCACCACACATCCTGTGCCATGCTGTTTGGACTTTGAACCATAGTGTTGCTATTTTTAAGTGCCGTTGAATTGGTATCCTCACAACGGCCCTATGTACAACAGGTGAGACACCATTGTCAGTGCTTCTCTGCTGTTCATAGGATTTTCAATGGTCGATTGATTTTTGGGAGTGGGTTGCCGGTTCCTTCCCCCTTGAACCATAATACCATGAGCTAAATAAATCTCTTTTCGGTAGATCACTACAGAAGAAAGCTTGGACTTAAAATTGGGATGTACATGTATAGGTAAACATTCTCACAAAAAGACATGCAAGAAGAAAGGAGACCACTGGTACTGGGGGAGGGAAGGAAGATCATGAGAGGGTAAGTGGGAAAGTATGTGAGCAATGTACAATGAAATGCATATATCGAAGAAATGTCAGAATGAAACCCATGTCATAATGAAACCCATTAAGTTGTGCATTGAAAACTTCCAATAAAAAATAATTTTAAAAAATCTCTTCTCTTCATTAGTAGCCTGTGTCAAGCATTTCATTATGGTAATACAAAGCTGACCAATACACCATCATCCCTACTTGAACAGCCTGACACTGCCGCATTTCTTCCCTAAATTCCACTTCCTCCAGCCCCAGCCAGGCTGCTGACCGCATCTTGATCTGGAGCCAGGTCTCAGGCCACACCTGGCTACACTCGCATAGTACCTCCCCATCCAAGCCCTGGGGTGTGTGGTCACGTTGCAGCCCTGCAGGGCTACATGCCACTGACATAAACTGGATTGGATTGGATTGGACCCATATTTTATTTATTTATTTATTTATTTATTTATTTATTTATTTAATTTATTTACTTTTGAGACAAGGACTTGCTGTGTAGCTCAGGCTAAACTATGGGACTCACTATGTAGATCAGGCTGGCCTCGAATGCATGTCAATCCTCCTGCCTCAGCCTCTCAAATGCTGGGATTATAGACACACACCATCATGCCTGGCATACAAATTAGATTTTATATGAGAACTAAGATCCAGCTACATCCTACCCCCATTCCCAGCTGTCCCATCAGAGGGTCTGTGTATCTCTCCAGGGCCTGTAGAGCGGTCCTAAAAAACACTGGTGAGAGAGGCAGTGGGACACTGAGAACCCAAGCTGGGGGACACCTTCCAAACTCCAGGCCTTTGAGATGATGTGGGAGGAGATTTAACTGAAATTGCTGAGATTTAACCGAGGTGTATCATTTGCATAACCTACATTTATTAATAGTGCATTTTATGTTTTAATTTTTAGAAAATTTCACCTGAAATATCTAAAAATATACAAAGTTTACTTTCCCGTCTTTGCCAATCCATACAATGGCATTACTCTGACAGTTCTACAGTGTCTACATCTGAGATAGGTCATAATCCTAAGTAGCATGATTGCCATCACAGAACCAAGAGGAAGAGTACCACACAGGGCTGATGGTTTCCCATGTGGTGGACACAGTGGCTTGCCTCTCTAGGATCTACTTCTCTTTTATCCCTTCTTAAAATATCTCCACTCCCACCCTCACCACTGAAGTGATCCATGCCTCCCTTTAGGGTGCCTGTGGGAAGCCAACCTACCTCCCTGTGCCCCCAACCCCAGTCAGAGGGCCTGTCTGGCCTCAGAGTCACCCTCTTCTCCACCACGGAGATTGGTTCCAGAATAAATATGGACCCCATTCTGCCTAGCAGGCATTGAGCAAACAACTGGGGGCTTCTAGGGAAAGTTTCCTCTGAGCTCCTTCATTGCCTGAGTATGATACATGGAATGCCTCTGCCATTTTGTTTTCAGTCTAAAGAGGAAGTCAGCATTGAGGACAGTGGGTTGGACAGTGGAACAAGCCTGAGTTCTTGCCGAGATGTATTGCACGGAGCCAGTCACCCTGAAGCTACCTTACCTCTTGAATTCAGTTATGAGAAAATAGATGTGCTTATTGTTTAAGCCAGTTTGCATCAGCATTTTGGTTACTAGCAGTTTAATATATCCTAGTTCATATGAATGGGCAGGCCTGATTTTCTCAGAATTTATTGTAATGGAAACTGCTTTGTCTACCCAGCAATAATAATCCTACACACACACACACACACACACACACAGAGTTTTTTTAATCAAGAAATTTCTTAATGACTTCTGTGTTTTCCTTTTTATGGAATAGGAAGTGACTTTTTTCAAACCACCAGGTTCATCTCTGAGGTCTGACACTGAAAGTCATATTATTTGGGTGATACCCTGGAGTGAGCAGAGAAGAGGGCCTCCAGATCCCACCTGTCACCTCTTGGGCAGATGTGCTCATCTCTCAATATACCTGTCTGAGGCACAGGACCCAGTGTGTACCACAGCACACAGCCACGCAGCCTATTGTCTCCCTGAGCCTCAATCTTCAGCAACACGGCACTCGTTTTCTCTAGAAGATTCTTGTAGGAATCAAAGGAAGTAATGCATGGAAAGCACCTGTCACATCTCTGTGGTGGTGTATTGAGCATTAGACGTACAGCTAATAACCACATTCTGTTTAATTCATGCAATAATTAGCCTCAGGGTAGCAAAGAATGGTCATGAAGACTCAGCAGCTCATACATTATGAATCAGTTGGGTTAATCAGAACTTCATGATGTAGAATTATGTGCACACTAATTTGAAAACCAGTAGTCCACTGGCTGAGACTGGCCTGCAGACATGCTTTGTTTGGTTTTCCCTAACATCCTCCTTTGTTTGAATCAGTGGAGCCAACATTTAAAATTATGATCTACATTAAAAGTAGCAAACAACACAAAGCAAAGTTAGATAAACAGATTCCCGGCTTCTATTGAAGATTCAGAAGGCTATTGGGCTGCAGCGCACAGCCCCACGCTGTGGCTGGCACTGGCTGGCATCTGCTGAAATCCAGGAGAGCTGCCTGTGTCTCCACATGTGTGGGTCAATTCTCACAGCCTCTGGCCACTGACCTTATCTGCACCAAACCCTTACACTGCAGTTCTTTATTTCAACTAGAAGCCTTTGTAACTAGTACTGCCACTTAGTCATTTGAAATAATGGTTTATTTTTCCCACTTCATGTGGCGAATACTTTGCTTTTCTATTAAAATCAATGCAGATAATAAGCAGTTTAAGGTCTTAGTCCATCTGTTTTGATAATTCTGCTTGAGATGGCTTATATCATTACACTTTGGGGGGTTTCTTCTATGGTATTGTGCTGCTGGGGTGCCTAGTTATTTTGGTCTCTGGACTCATGCTACTCTAGGTTATTGGCTGTTCTATCAGGTGATGCCACTAGGGCTGAAATCCAGATCCTGGTCTAGGTGACTTTTGGGAAGCTAAGGAATGGGGAGGGATACGCAGAACAGGAAGACACAGGGACTGCAGAACCCTGTGACCATTCCTGTCTGCCGCTGTGATGACTGAGTTAGTGTGTCGACTTGGTTGAATGAAGGGAGCCCAGACAGCTGGTGAAGCATGACTTCTGAGGGTCTCTGTGAAGGTGTTTCCAGAAGACGCAAACAGTTGAATCGGCCGACCAAGCTCTGCCCTCACCACTGTGGGTGGGCTTCATCTGACCTGCTGAAGGCCCAAAGGGAACAAAATGTAGAAGAAAGGTACATGTACTCAGTCTCTCTGTCTTCCATCTCTCTCATTCCCCCACCCTTACTCCTCTCTCTCTCTATCTCTCTTCCTCTCTCTCTCTCTTTTTCTCTCTCCTCCCCCTTCCCTCTGAACTGGGACATCCATCTTCTTCTCCCCTCAGGCATCAGAACTCCTAGTTCTTTGGACTTGGGAGCTTATATGAGAGCCTCACCCCTACCCTACCCTCTGGCTCCCCAGTTCTCAGGCCTTCAACCTCAGACCAAAGTACACCATCACCTTTCCTGGTGCTCTGGTTTACGTAGCATATCACAGGATTTCCCATGATAGGGCGAGCCAATTCCTAGACCAAATCTCCCCATCTGCATCCATGTCTATAACATATAGGTTCCACTTCTCAGGATCAATCTGAATAAAACAGCTGCCATTTCATTATACAACTCCTTTCCTTTTGCC
Source organism: Pedetes capensis (assembly GCA_007922755.1). Lineage (NCBI taxonomy): Eukaryota > Metazoa > Chordata > Mammalia > Rodentia > Pedetidae > Pedetes > Pedetes capensis. The sequence continues at coordinate 12,042 of VMDO01011716.1, forward strand.
TAGTGTTTAAACTCTTAGAAAGAAGTGCCAGGGAGAAGACAGTCTCCCTGTAGAGACAAAGAGGGTGGAGCAGCAGGTGCCAATGGGCAGTGGGCCCTGCCTGATTTCATCCACCCTTCTCCTCTTCCTGTCATGACTCTGGCCCTGACTTGATGTTGGTGCCCCAGATACTGGCACCAATGACCTGAATTGTTGCTGCTGATTTCTGTGGCAAATGGACTAGTGCTGGTTGTTTCGAAGCATCTTAAGAAGAAGGAAAAAGCAGAACTTGGTATTTTTGTTACATCCTTTAAGCCATGCTTTTCTGTAGGGCAGATTTAGAGAGAGACAGCCAATCTTCCTGGAAACCCTCACAACTCTTCTTGCTGAAGACCACCTCTGGGTACCAGGGGTAGCTTTCCATGACACTAACATAAGTTAGCTTCAGGGCCCTTCACCTCCCTGAGCCCTATCACCGTTAGTTCTAATGCCATGCTATTTTGTAAAATTTGCAAGGGTGAGTTACTTTTAACTACAATTGCTCAGGACCATGGTCTTCCTGCCCTGCATTTCCCTTTAACACCCTTCCTCTCACAGTAGTCAGCATTGGTGCAGCTCACTTTTGGGGATTTGATTAAAGAGAAACTGAGTTGGGTCAACATTTATTTGGGGCTGGGGTTTAGTTCAGTTGGTAGAGTGCTGCTCTGCACTTTCTCAGGACCTGGGTTCAATCCTAGCACTGCAAGAATGGGAGGACATGGCAGTCTACTCCCAAAACAATCCCCAAAGAGTCAGCCATTGAAAACCCTCTGAGGGTTGCTACGAGTCGGACCCAACTTGATGACACCAAACACCACCACCAAAACATTTATTTAAAGTTGGTGGGATTGTGTGTGGTGTTCTCAGTTATTTCCAGGTATCAGGCTAGTGGTAGTCATCCAGTGTAGGAGGCCATCAGAACTCTCCATCACGGCCTGAAGATGGAGTGTCAGAAGCCCACTGGAAAGATGAGTGAACCCTGGGGACCAGCAGTAGAAATACACAGGCAGTGTAAGGGCAGACAGATGGGAAATGTAAAGCACCAGAAGCTGGTGTGTGGAGCCCACCCTCCTGTTCAGTTTTCAGATATGCAAAACCACAAGCACACAAAGGGAAGGGCTCTCCTGTTTGAAATATCGTTCATAATCATAGTGCACAGTTCTAAATGCACCATATTTCTTCTTGATGGAAATTAGGTGAAATAGAATTTATCAAATGTCCTGTGTTTAAGGGCACAAATCTCTAGCAGTGCTTCAAACAGAAATACATCTGTGCCTGCAGCTGCATGTTTTATGCATCCCAAGCATCCTATTATGTCTTAGTGTATCTGATACATCCTTTGTCCTGATGAAGCCTGGCAGTTCCAGATAAAACAGTCTGCAAAATTACAAGAACACAGTGAAATAAGCTGAAGAAATAAGTATTTTCAGTGACAAAACTCCACATATCCATCCTCAAGTCAATGGACTATATTTCATTGAAGTTATTTGATTTCACATCTGTGCCGCTTGAGACAACAAAGCAATTTAAAATGCATGTGAATTGTTCATGAAAATGGCTTAATATTACATTTCTTGTCCTAGAGTGGACTTCCAAAACTGCCCGCTGCATGCCTCGCAAAGCTTGAATCTGCCTTGTCTTGGCCCTCACGTCTTGAGCCAAAGCAATAAGAGCAAAGATAGATGGGAGGAGCACTTTTTTTTTAATTTAAAAACAAATACAGAACAGAATAATGCAGAAACAAATACAGAGCAGAATAATGGATATTTGTAGGCACCAGGAGAATCCCTACACGTTTAAAATGAAAGTAAAGTTGTATGGATTGATTTTTCTTTTTGCCAACTCACTTTACTCATTCTTATTACCTACCTGGCCCTGTGAGTATCTAAATTTGTGATCTCAACATCAAAATTGTATGGATTTAACTCCAAGGCTCATGACAGCCAAAGACATTTAGATGGGGTGCCTGTGAGCTTAGGGCACCTGCTGATTTATGCAGATTCCTGTTCAAGATGGGGACAAGGGATGAATAACTTGCTGAGTAGAAAAGAAGCTTTTTATCAGACAAGATCAGCGTTGGGAGTCAGTCACTTAATGGAGACATTCTCTTACTTTGGGAAGTCATGAAAAATGGTACACGTTCACCTTAATCGTACTGTTTTACTTTCAAAGACATGAATATATGTTCATCCACTTATCCTGTGATGCCAGGCCAGGCTTACATTTTGAGAATGTGTCCTCTGGCCAGAGAAACATTCTGGTTGTATGCAGAAACTACACCAGAAAGCAGCACCTCCCACTTCTACGCCAGATTTCTGGAAAGTGGAAGATGAATTGAAGGCACTAGAACAATTTGAGATTAGTATATGTCAATATTTTTTTTTTCAGTACTGGTGGTTTGGACTCAAGGCTTCATGCATAGTAGACAAGTATTTTACCACTGAGCCACACTCCTGGCCCTTTATTATTTATTTGTTTTTATTTTGAGACAGGGTTTCTCTAACTTGACAGGCTACCTTTGGCCTTGAAACATGATCCTCCTGCCTCAGCCTCCCAAGTCACTGGGATTCTGGGCATGCAGCATGGCTCCCAGCTCTATGTCAACATTCTCATGATTTCCTGCTCATTTTCTTTTTTTTTTTTTTTTTATAATTGTCTCACCAGCATCTAATGTGAGAGCAATTTTCAGCTACTTATCTTTATCTGGTTTCTCTAAAGCAGTCAAACAAGTTTTCATATGAACAACTTTTTATTCCCACTCATATTGAATTGGCTTATATCATATTTAACTAAACTACAAATGTCAAAGGTGAATGGCACAGGCAGGTGGGGAAACAAACAGCACAGACTCTGGACAGGTGCCCAACTCAAAGGAGAGGAGCAAAGTGCCTGGAGAGCAGGCCGAGCATGGGGTCCACCATGGACTTTAAGAAGGACTGGGGCGCTGCTGGTAAGCAGGTTGGTGGGCTATGGACAGCACTAGGCTGGTTATCAGCTTTTGGTAGGGACGAGGCAAGAGAAAAGCCTCCTACTAAGAATCAAAAGGGCTGGGATTTAGCTCAGTTGGTAGAGCACTGCGCTGCAGTCTCTGAGGTCCCCAGTTCGATTCCCAGTCCTGCAAAAATGGGAGAAGGACGTGGCAATCCACTCCCAAAGCAATCCCGAAACAACCTGCCACTGAAAACCCTATGAGGGTTGCTATCAGTCGGACATGACTCAGCGGCACCTAACAACAACAACAAGAATCAAAAACCCTGAACTCTAACTTGGCTCTTTCCTAAGGGTGTCATGGGAAGAGGGCTTTTCATTTCTCTGGTCCTCCACCTGTCACATCCATGCTTCGGACTGCAAAAGAATCAGGCACTGAGCTTCCTACTTCACTGAATGGGTCAAAGCAGTGGGAAGACAACTGTGGACACTCGGAGCATCTCAGTGACCCACTCCTATCACTCTGGCCGGTCACTGTAAATATGCAGACTCTGTGGTCTGATGAGGTAAAGGACTTTCTGCTCAGATAACTATTCTGAACTTTTTACATAGTGCAGTGGAAAAATAAGAGTTTAGAAACTGAAATAACTTCCTCTGTGTGTGTGTGCATGTGCGTGGTGTGAGATATCAAATCCAGAGACTTGTGCACGCTACCTAAGCGCTCTGCCACTGAGTTATGACCTCAGCCCCAAAATGGCATTTAAATGCCCCCTTCTAATGGGTATTGAATCCTTTGGCCCACTAAGAGGTAATGTCAGCACTTTTTGCACAACTACATACATAAAGGAAACCTAAGGAAAGGAGGATCCTTCCTGGTAGGTGTGGACCATTGTAGTGTGATTTGTAGATAAACAGATACCACCTTCTGCTCAGAACTCCACCCCTGTCCTTCCTGCTTCTCAGAGACCTCCAGCTTGTCGAGCCTTTGTGTCTGCACCTAATTCTTTAGCTCATGAAACACCCTGGCTTCTCCAGTCCTCAAACAAATACAGAAGAGGGGGAAAAGATCGCCCTCTTAATCTTCTTACAAGCCACAGGATAATTACCTTGCCAATCTCCAAGGTGAAAGAAAGGAAAGGCAGAAACTTTTAATCAGTCTGCCCCCTGCCATACAAAACTGGTTACCTAAACATATTTTGACAGATTTTGAAGGGACATCACAGGGAACAGGAGATCTGCTCTGGATTGTTGTTGTTAGATGCCTTTGACTCAGTGTCTGACTCATAGCGACCCTATGTACAACAGATGAAACGTTATTGTCCTGCTTCTCTGCTATTCATAGGGTTTTCAATGGCATATTGATTTTTGGAAGTGGGTTGCCAGGTCCTTCTCCCAAGCCTACAGTATCTGGTGTTCCCAGGTGGTCTCCTAGTCAAGTACTAACCAGGCCTGATCCTGCTTAGCTTCCAAGATCTGATGGGATCAGATGCCACAGTGCTACGGCTGCAGGCGGTCTGGATTAGAAGTTGTTTAAAGAGCAGAATCAGAATTATTGTCTGAGGTTGGCCTGAGCTAGGAGCACATGGGGACTCGCATACAACCTGGGGGTCCGCTCTGCATCAGGATGCAAACTCTAGTGTGGAGAATGCTCTGACCCTGTTGTGGTTGAAGGCTGAGTGTACATCACAACAGGGATCCCCAACCCCCAGTCTGATCTGTGGCCTGTTAGGAACCAGGCCACATAGCAGGAAATGAATAGTAGAAGAGCAAGAGAAGCTTCATCTGTATTTATAGCTGCTCCCCATTGTTTGCATTACTTGCTGAGCTTTGTGGAGAATTTATCTTCCATGAAACTGGTCCCTGTGACCAAAAGTTTGGAGAGAGCTGTGTCAAAGCAGTTTAATATCTGTAGGCATGGGGATTCACAAGCAGTCACTTTTGTGCAAGCAAATACAATTACATTAGTTCTGTCAAAGCTAGAATAGGGCCTTTGTTCTTTATCATAAAGGAAGAGAAGCACATGGTTGATGACCCCATGGAACCTAGTCAGATTGCTGAGTTTTAAAAATGAAGCATAAATGTCCGTGTTCTTTTATGTCATCAGGAGGGATGCACAGCTCAAATTATAACATATACAATTTGACTTCATTTGGGGGCTTTTTAAATTATATATTTCTTTTTTATTTATATGTGTGAGCAAAGTCCTTTCATTCTTTCACACAGATCGTAACACCAGGCATTGATCATTCAGTCATTTTTTCCTTCTCTTCTCTTCCCCCTACATTGTTTGTATGTATTTATTTATTTATTTATTTATTTATTTATTTATGTATTTATTTTAAACAGGGTCTTGCTGGTCTCAAACTCTGAACCCTCCTGCCTCAGCCTCCCAAATCCTGGAATTATAGGCATATACTACCACACCCAGCTTGTTTTGTTGTTTACTTTTTCAGATTACAAAAGTAATACAGCATCTTCTCAAAGTTTTTTGTTTTAATTGAGATTTTTTAAAAAAAATAAAGTGTTCACCATCATTTTTAAAATGTAGATGTTGCAAACAAATAAAAACAAAAAATGTCACTTGTCACCATAGGGAGAGTCATTCTGAATATTTCTGGGTGTGCTCTTGCAAGCAGCTTTTAATGCTTAATTATACGCTTGTATAGTTTTCCTACAGAAAAAAAAATAAATAAAAAAGGGCACACTTACTGTTTTTTCCTGCTGTTTTGGCCCTGTACTAGCATGAACAACTTTCCAATACCGTGGCAGATATTAGCTGCATGCCTATTGTGGGTTGAATGGTGCCCTCAAAAGACATCCTCACCCAGATCAGGGAAAGTCGTCTTGATTGGAAAAAGGGTCTTTGCACATATAATTAACTTATGGCTGCCAGTATGAGATCATCCTGGATTTTCTGGTTGGTCCTGACTCAATGACACATATTTTCATGAGAGAAGAGTTTGAGAAACCCAGAAAATAAAGTCATGTGCAGGCAGGAGCCTAGGTGGAGAGCCAGGTTGTCTTGGTCCATTTTGTGTTGGCATGACGGAATCCTACAAACTAGGTTAATTGTGATGGCCAGAACTTTCTCTCATGGTTCTGGAGCCTGGAAGTCCAAGATTGAGGGCCCCTGGCAAGGGGATCCTTGCTGTGTCATCCCACAGCAGAAGGGCAGCGAAGGGGCAGTGTTGGGGATTTTTAAAATAATATTTCTCAGCTAGGGTCCCTCATGACAGCTTGAGGGGCTGACCCCTAGTTGACCCCAGGGCTCATCTCACTCACTCAAAACAGCCCCTCCCATCTAGTGAGCAAAGATGGCCCCCGGCCAGCTTGACCAGCCTTAACCACCTTAATTTTGATTGGCTCCCCTCACCACCTTGCAGGTAGTAACTGTCTCTACTTGGCAGTTATGTCCGTTTGCCCCCTGTACCTGCCAGCTGTGTGCCCCGATTGGCTGAACCTCACCATGTGACCCCTCCAGAACCCTATAAAAAGCAGGGCTCCTGGACCCCATATCACTCCTC
>VMDO01011716.1:18611-45660 GCA_007922755.1 Pedetes capensis
CCATCTCCTGAACCTCATCACCTGGACCAGCGCTCCCTACTCCAGCAAGACCATCTAGCAAGCCGGCGAGATCAAGCCCAGGGGCCCCGAAGAGCCGAAGGCATCTAGCAAGCCACGAAGAGCCTCCCAACTCCTCCCATCCTTGGGAAGGAGGGGGGTAAAGAAGGCGAGCTGCGAGAGTCAAGACCATCGGACCTCAGCTGAACACCAGCGGCTGTGGCTGTGCCTTTAAGGCTGAGCTGTACCAGCACTAGCCTGCAGCATTCCATGCTGCAGGCCTAGAGCCAGCACTTAAAGGGATAGAGCCTTGCTCTATAGGGGCTGCTTGCTCCTTGTTCTCCATAAGGGGAGCACCCCAATAAACCTTCCCCGTCTTTCTCCAACCATCTGAAGGTCTCCCGAGGTCCTTCTTTCCCGACACCGGCCACATTTTATGTTGAGGGTTTGGCCCTAACTTTAGCCAGGCTAGAGCTAAAACCCCGAAAGGGCAGGACAGTAAGAGCCCAAACTCCCAGTACGTGCTGTATGTCCATCTGTTCATGGGGCAGAGCCCTCATGGCCCCTCACCTCTCAGAGGTCCAACCTCTTAAATCTGTTGCTTTGGGGACCTCTTCCAACATGTGCTTTTGGGGGTAGGCATTCAAACCATTGCACATAGCTGTAGATTAAAAATGCTACAGATTGCCAGTGGCCAGCAGGCAACTGGAACAGGGCGTGGAATCCATTCTCCCACTGAGCCTCCAAGAGGAACTGGCCCTGATGAGACCTTAATTTTGGACTTCTAGCCCCAAGAACTGTGACAGAATAAATTCCTATGCTTCGAGATGCTGTGTATGGGGTAATTTCTTATGGCAGCTGCAGGAACTCATACTCTGCCCCTCCAGACTGACTCCCTTCCACTACCTCTACCCTTCCCTGTCTGCCCTCCTGTTACTGAGGGAAAAACTAAATAAAGCCTCTAGCTTCACTGGCTATTAGTTGACTTAAAACTCTAACTTGGAGGTCACACAGTTGACCAATGCATTCTTAATTTCCTACTAGTTTTGCTGTAGCGAACACCTCTGCCATGTGGGTTATGAGAAGAGTTGCCTGGGTTACTTTTCAAGGGCCTGAAGCTACTTCTGCTGAAAACACTGACTCTATACTTGGGCCTGCAGATGTTTGATGAGTGCCTGAAACTGGATGAAACTGCTTGGCATCTCTGTTTTCACACTGTGTCCGTCTCTGTTGCTGTCTTAATCTTTAGGTGAGTTCCTATTTAGCTCTGCATCTAGGCATGTTGAATATTTGAGAAATGTTTTGTCCAGAACTCTACTACAGGATTAACTTGATCTAGACTTGGTGGATCAGATATTCTCTCTCTCTGTCTGCCCCCCCACTCTTTTCTTCTCCACCTTTAAGGCTACCAACCTCCATGGTCATAAACACAAGACCATGAAAAGAGGAAAAAAGGTAGCATCTGAACTTCTGGATGATCTCTGTCTATTTTGGAAAAGACACAAATATTCCTCTCCCTTCATTAGCCTATCTCTGTCCTTCTTTACCCACAATCTATATCTGTAACCCCTCTACTATCTGGAGTTGAGAAGCAGATTTGTGAACAAAACTCCCTCTTCTCCATCCTTTGGCCACTGAGTAAATCCTTTCTTTATCTCCAACACTCATCTTCTGGACATTGGTTTTTCCATGGGATGGGCTTCCGGACCTAGGTCAGGTAACACTTTGATCCAGATAAACAGGGCCCGCTCCCCATCCTGGCTGACGTTAGCTCAGATGCCAGGCAGGAGCCAAAGGGCAGGAAGAGCCCTCTGTGCTGTGGGGTCCCTGGGGCTGGCTTTGCTCTTTGATAGCTGTCATTGCTCCTCTCAAGGCTTTGCACAACCTTCTCGAGTTAGATGTTCTGTTCTTCTCTTCCCCTCCATGTGCCTTTTGGCCAGGAGTTGGTAAAAGCACTGCTGCTGCTTGCCCCAAGTTCTTGATCTGTCCCTTATGCTTTCAAACCTACCTGGCACTGAACCCTAAACCCTTTGACTACCATCGGGATCCATGTCAAAAAGTGAATGTGTATGAATTAGACAGAAAATCAAGAAGGTGGTGGAAAAAAGGGCTTTTACAGACTCAATATGCATTCCAATTATTTTGTTAATCGTGCTCTTGTTTTGTCCATTGTAAAAGTTTTTGGAAATAAAATACTTATTGTTGTTGGAAATTTTTAAAATTATATTTCTCAACTAGGGTCCCTCATGACAGCCTGAGGGGCTGACCCCTAGTTGACCCCAGGGCTCATCTCACTCACTCAAACCAGCCCCTCCCATCGAGTGAGCAAAGATGGCCCCTGGCTAGTCTGACCTGCCCTAACCACCCTAATTTTGATTGGCTCCCCTCAGCATTTTCAGGTAATAACTATCCCCACCTGGCAGGTATATCAGTTTACCCGATGTACCTGTCAGGTATCTGCCTTGACTGGCTGAATCCCAACATGTGACCCCTCCAGGACCCTATAAAAGTAGGGCTCCTCGACCCCACCTTCACCCCGAAGACCCCCACTGAACCTCACCTCTCTGACCATCCTTCAATTGCTACCTGAACTCCATCACCTGGACCAGCGCTCCCTACTCCAGCAAGACCTTCTAGCAAGCCGGCGGGATCAAGCCCAGGGGCCCCAAAGAGCTGAAGGATTCTAGCAAGCCAAGAAGAGCCTCCCAATTCCTCCCATCCTTGGGAAGGAGGGAGGTAAAGAAGGTGAGCCTCGAGAGTCAAGACCAACTGACCTCCACAGAACACCAGCGGCTGTGGCTGTGCCTTTAAGGCTGAGCTGTACCAGCACTAGCCTGCAGCATTCCATGCTGCAGGCCTAGAGCCAGCACTTAGAAGATATAGAGCTCTGCTCTATAGGGGCTGCTTGCTCCTTGTTCTCCATCAGAAGAGCACCCAATAAACCTTACCTGCCCTTTTTACCATCAGAAGGGCTCCCAAGGTCCTTCATTAATGACACCGGCCATTTGTTATGTTGAAGGTTTGGCTCTAATCTTAGCCAGGCTAGAGCTAAAACCCCAACATAATTGTGGCGCCCAACGTGGGGCATAGGACCATGCGATAATTTTAACATCTTTTTGGTTATTTTTGGAGGACTCCAAATAATTTTTGTCTCCTATCCTTATTGAGGGACTCCTGAGTTCCCTGAGGAGCTGTAGCTACTTCAGGGGCTCCCAAGACCCCCAAATTTTATCAAGAAGGACAACGACTAAGGGATATTCGCCGGTTGGGAATCCATCGGGCCTGACCGCAGCAACCTGGGGAGTGCTAAGATAAATCTGTGTTCATCTTGTCTCTGTGTGATCCGATCCCAGTCTGAATATCTAAGCGCCAGGTTGCGTAGGGGGTACTAATATTTCTCCCTCTATCTGTAGCATCACCCCCCTTGTCTGGGATTGTTGTCTATTTGTTTGTCACACAGGAAGGGAAGTGCCCCCCTTACCCACATTCCACCCCCCACTTTCTGTCCCTAGGGTAGGACCCTTAAGTCTAGGGCCCTCCCTGCGCTGGTCGCATTGGGGAATAACCTTCCCCCCTCTTACAAAGACCTACGGCATTGAGATCGTAAGGCAGACAGACTGTAGGCAGGGTTGAAGTCCTGTCAGGCCAGGTCCAGGGTCGCCCGGAGAAAAGTTCCGTCCAGGGACTGACAGTCGCCCGGAGGAAACGGATTCCGTCTAGGGACAGATAAAGGAACGAGCGCTTGGCCCAGCAGCAGATCCGGTAAAGGACAGCTGAGCCTACTAATAGGTCCTGGGACCTATTTGGAGTTTATTTGGAGAGGGGTCCCTCGGAGGGTTGATCGCCTTTGTTTGAGGATTTGCCCTACATTTAGCACTCAACCCAGCTAAAGATCCGAGTGTGTGTGGATGGCTGGGCCCTATTTGACAGATACAGTAAGAGCTTCTAGAGAAAGCTAGGTGAAAGGAGTCTAGAGGGAGGTAACGAGGTCCACTAACCGAGCCCAGAGACGGAATCGGTGACACCCCGCCTGTTGGCTCTAAAGGGTGATCACACCACTCTGGAGCGGAGTTAGTTCGTCCTCACCTCTGACTCACAGAACACTAGCAAGAGAAACCCCACCAGACCTAGGAACGACTTTAGGATATCGATTTTTGTTTAACGGCTTCACGGACTTGACGAAAGGATTTGGACGGACACACGGATTGGAAAAAATTGGCAAACATTTAATGGATAATGGAATTGTGTAACGGATTTTGGCAGATCAACTAGATTACTTGTAACTATGGGGAATAAAACATCTTGCTGTACCAGGAACACCAAGGAGGTTGACCCAAAAATAGAGGCTCTCCAATGCATACTAATTACCAGGACTAAGGACATCCCTACCCAGAACATTTCTCGTTTCTGGGCAAAAGCCATTAGGCTTTACCCAGAATTGAAAAACAATGTCCTGGAGAACCCTGAGACCTGGGTAGCCTTCGGCTATGCGGTCGCAGCTAGTAATGGGGTTAGGAATAAGGTCATGAAGCCCTACTTTTCGACCATCCTAGACGAGTTAAAGAAGGGACCTAATAAAACATCATTAGGGGAAGGCCAACGACCTAGGTCCATTGCGCCAGTAGGAGAGGGACTTTCGTTGAGGCCCGTGTCCAGAGAGGAGGGACTTCTGACAGAAGTTGGACCTCATAGGAACGGACCATTAACGGAAGCCGGACTCCGGGCATTAACCAAAGGGCCGTTGCCCCTACCGGAAACATCGTACCAGGAAGTTGGACCCCCGAAGGGCGGGGCTTCCGCTGGAAGCTGGACCCAGAGGGGAGGGACTTACCCCCGGTAGCTACTACCACACAGGGACTGTACCCAAACCTGTCCTGCTTTGGGATAGGGCGGGGACAACACCCAATCAATAGCCGTACACCTGGCTATCAGGAGCTAAGCCCCTCTGCCCCCGCCCTGGATCCTAATAAATACCCAGCCTACCCACTCAACATCATCCCCACTCCTGAAAAACCTCTACTGTGGCACCCTTATGAAAGTAAGGACCTGAAGGACCTTAGGGCGGCAATCCGTGAGGATGGCCCCCATTCAGCATGGACACATGCATTGTTAAATACAGTTGAGACATGAATAAAATACTTATTTTATACTTATTGAAATAAAATACTTATTGTCGTATATTTTGATTTGAAATTGGTAGTCACAGGATTAAATATTCTTTCCATTACCATGCTTAAAAGCCACACACTAGTTCATTGTGTGCTGTGCCATCAACATTTATTTACAATGCAGAAATTAATTTAATTAATCTTTTATTATTATGCATATACATAGTTCCAGTTTCCCACTTTTATCACCATCTCAATGAGCATCTTCACAATCAAATCCATCACTTAACATAGCCATGATTAAGAAAGGTTTCTAAAAACACATTTATTTGAACAAATAAGCTATTGATTATTTAATATTCATACTATTGATAATTATTTAATGTTTATTAATGATTTAATTGTAGATATTTTGGTACATAGAATGAAATTGCTCTCCAGCAGTGTTATCCCAACTTCTCTGCCATCAGGAGCAGAGGAAAATACCTCTGTCCTAGCACCAGGTCTAAGGAATAGTGTTGCATAAATAAAGAAACCCAAATATCCAGTGGTCCCAGGTTTTGTTACTAAATGCAAAAGTATTCTTTGTGAATGTGAGGAGACAAGAAATCTCCTTTCTGAGTGGTGATTAGAGGCTTCTGGAATGGAAAATCATCTTAAATGAGAGAAAAACAGGTGCCACCCTCCTCCAGGGCTATCAGGAGCTTGTCTGAAACTCCTTGTGATGAATGGTTTAGGTCAATGACAGGATGATTCCAATTAAGGAATTTTAGTAGCAAGGAGAAGGCAGCTGCTGGCTTGAGTAAGTGAATGGCCATTATTGTCTGAGATTAAGGCAGCAAACCTATCAAATAGAGAAAGCATTGTTTGCAAGAACTGATTAAAGAACATGGCTGGAAGTGGGCATCAGTGGATATGGGCAAAGTGTTCTAACTATAGAGTTTGATTTACTTCATGACATTGGCCTTATCTTGAGTGAGTTATGATATTTTCTGGGTCTCAGCCATGAGCTCTCTGAATGAGCTGACCTCATTGTGATAAAGTAATCAGAGTTCAGGTTTGTCATCACTGTCTATCTGGCAGACTGAGGGAGCATAATAAATGGGCAACTATGGTATGCTTAGATTTAATCTCATTAGGAGGCTTTGTGATGAAACTGTGGGAACTGAATTACAGTGAATGAATTCCATAACTGGTTCTGCAATTCCCCAATCATTCTCTACTATTTAAAAAGCTGTTTTGCCTAAAATTAAGATATACCTGTCATCAACTGCATCATGAGCAGTTTTGAACCATGAGACACTGAGCCAAGAAAACACTTGGGATGACAGTAAAGAGGGTCTGCCTTGGAGCCGCCATGGGACCTCAAGGAACTGTTTAAAACCCCAGTGAGGCAATGGTTCATCCATAAAATCCAAGACCTACAGACAGGAAAATTAACACATATCTACGACCCGAAGTCCTGCAGCCATAGCACTGTGGTGTCTGATCCTGTCAGATCTCGGAAGCTAAGTAGGGTTGGGACTGATTAGTACTTGGATGGGAGACCACCTGGGAACACTAGAGAGTGTATGCTTGGAAGAAGAACCTGGCAACCCACTCCCTAAAATCAATCCACCATTGAAAACTCTATGAACAGCAGAGAAGAACTGACAATAGGGTTTCCCCTGTTGTATGTAGGGTCGCTATGAGCCAGACTCCGAGTCAAAGGCACCTAACAACAACAAGAAGACCTGAAAGAACCAAACTATGGGAAAGAGAAGGTGTTGAAATAGAAGTTGAAAATGAAACCTGCCACTCTAATGACTAGCCCAACCCTCAGAAAGGAGTTGGCTTGGAGTTCCCCACAGCCCGTGGCTCTGCTCTCGTGGCCACCCCTTGCTTCTACAACACCCACGTGGGTGTATCCTACTCTGCTTCACACTCCTCCTCTCCCTTCTTTCCTTCTTTTCTCCCTTATCTCATCTTTCTTTCTCCCTCTCTTCTTACCCTCCACGGGCAAATGACCGTTCAATCAGGACCTGCTGAACCCCAAGCGTTGTTCTGGGGACTACCATAGTAGATATATCTACAGATCTGCACCTTCCCATGGAGAATGTCCAACGGCCATTCTCCCTGATGGGGCCAGATGAAAGCGCTGCAGAGCCCAGTCACCTTCTCGGCTGCCTCCGGGGTTGGTTCCTATCATCCAGTTTTTTCACCTCTCACTTCGTCCTCACCTGAATCTGAGTGATTGACCGTCAGATCCTGGACGGTGGCAGTTCTACATCCACTGACTCAGACGTTTTGCGGTGTGAGACCCGCTGTGCATGCAGGAGACCCCTGTGGCATTTTTTGATTGGAGGGAAGGGTGATTTTTCCTACAATGTTGCAGTAGCAGCCCTAAGGACAAATGGAGTTTGTAATTTATAGTTTAAGACAATGAATGTTCTATATCTACCCCTGTAATCTCTAAGTGTTCACTCCTAAAGAAGTCATCGACAAGAGTTAATGGAGCAAGAAGATGTCAAAGGAGAGAGCCAGGTGCGGTAGTGCATGCCTGCAATCCCAGCCTCCCAGGAGGCTGAGGCAGGAGGATGGTAGGTTAGAGGCCAGAGGTAGCCTGTGTAGCTTAGTGAGACATTGTCTCAAAACATAAAAATAAAAAAGGGCTGGAGATGCAGCTCAGTCGTGGAGCACTTGTCTAGCATGCGTAGAGCCCTGGGTTCAACCCTCCATATGGAAAAAAAAAAAGATGTCAAAAGAGAAAAGCACCCCATACTCAATCCCCCCCGCCCCATCCCCAGCCTACCCTACAAGTGCCAGGTGGGCATCAGGGACTAGATTCTCCGCTGTGCCCTGATTCTCCGCTGTGTGGGAAAACAGGACTCAAGTCTCTCCTCCTTTTTCCACTCTCGAGAAATAACATCAAGAAAAATGTCTCCCGCCATGTGTTTATTCACCCATTTATTCACTCAGCCACACACGCTATTTAGAAATAAAGGATCAGGAGTTCAACAGCAAAGAATGGATTCCCACCCTCCAGACTTACTAGCTTTATGCCTCCCCTTGAAAACGTTACTCAAACCTTCTATGCCTTAGTGTTCTCACTTATAAAATGAGACCATTACTAGTCCACACCCCCTAACGCTGTTGGGAAGTCTAAGGAGGAAAGACAGGTAGAAAGTTTAAGAACAGCACTTGGTACATGGCAGGAGCTAAGGACGCGTCTTTATCAGTGAAGCAGTGCTCACTAAGCCACTCCTGTAATCCAGCACCACGGATGTGGCCACTTCTCACAGCTGGAAGATGGGTAAGAAAAGCACCCAGGATGACCAGTGCAAACATTGGTGCCAGAGAAGGTGGAGGGACATCCAAGTCAGCCTGGGGCACGGAACTGAAAACTTAATGAAACATAAACTTGCATTAGTTGAAGAAAAGTGTGGATGGAGAAGGGAGAAAACTCCAGAGAATAAGAGAGATTTGTTGCTGCCTTTGTGAGGCTACAATAGATCATGGAAGACTCCCCGGGGCAGGGAGCATCCAGGCAAACCAGGCTGAGTCTTTTCTGCCATGCCGAGGCGTTATAACTTCATCTTACAGCTGACGGAAGACTCAGAAGGACTTTAAACAACCTGGCGCCTTGAACAGTTAACAAACTAGCCTTCCACTGCCCACCCTCACTCTTAGCACATATCTGAAGGAAAACTCGGCTTGTTTTCTTTTGTCATCTCAACAATATTTGTAGGAACACTTGTCTGGGACTTGGACTGTGGCCCATTTTTCCTAAAGCAATAGTTACAATTTTGTATGGGCAACTGGCTAGACATTAAATACTTGCTTCTGCGAGATTCTGTTTCCCCCATTTCTTTTTTCACTTTGTGCGATGGCTTTCAGAAAGGGCTTGCCCATCGTATTTCTTCATCTGCAGTCCCTGATGTGGATGGATACGCGGTTGGGCCTTTTGCAATATTTAGGGCAAACCACTTGGCCAAGCTGTCAAGCTCGTGCGAGGGTAATCAGCAGATTTATTTGAAGAAATGTATTTATGGTACTAAATGGCTGTTCTAAATGGGGCCATTATCTGCTCTTTTCGCTGTTGCTATAAATGTCCCTCTAGAACGTGGATAACCACAATAAGTCCATCACGCTTCCTAGACATGACTTTGAGACAATATTTATGCTGGCTCCAGTTGATGCACATGCATGTGTTTGGATAATTTCAGCAGTGTTTCTTGAATGCTCAGGCACAAACTTTTGCCAGATGCTTTATTAAATGTTCCCAGGGCAATCAAAGGCAAGGAGAGGGGAAAGTAGCAAAGGCTTGTTGAATTGTCAGTGAAGCGTAGGGGGTGAAACGCCGCTGTCTTATTATGCATAGCTTGGGACACACTGCTGAGAAATCGTAACTAAACCTGGGACTGTTTCAAAGGATATCATCTTTCTTTTGGACCCAGATGCCTTATCCACTAGAGTTCAATGAGAAAAGGCCCAGCCAAGTGAGCTTCCAGAAGACTGCCAAAAAGAAACCACCTGTAAAGTCCTGAGGGCACTGCCTGTAAGGGAGAGCGGAGCTGAAACCTCTCAGGCAGAGCTCCCCTAAAGGCCTTGGGGAACCACGCCTCCACCAAACCCAAAATTCTTGGTTTCTGTGGTTCCAGACTCCACTGTGCAAACAGACTTTGGGGCATAGATGCTTTGAAATGTCTTACAAAACGCCTGTGCCAAACTTAAAAATACCCTTCCCGTATGTTCTTGTTTTGCTTGCCTACCTCTAAAGCTTGTACAACAGAAATGGGAACAGATTCTTAAAGAACATACCCTTTTTATTTATTTAAAAAACCACGTATGAATAGTCATAAACATGTGTGTGCAGAAATGCACAAGCATAGCAAATATCAATGGAGTTAGGTGCCTCCAAAAACCTGATATTTGCAGACATTTAATGAGAAGGGGAGACTACTATTTTAAAAATGAAACTACGGCAGAATTTTTACATGCTAGGAGGAAAAGCATTATTCAAAGGAGGTGGCACATAGGCTTAAGAAAACACTCATGGGTCTTTGAGTCTGGAAAGACACAGCCCCTGGCCCATCTATTGGGATGGGTGGAGGCGGAAGAGGGCTGGGAGCGAGAGAGGGAATGAAACTGCTCAGTTTAAGAAAGTGCTGGCAATGTAGCTATAGTCTTCTGGCAGATCTAGAGGAAAAGGCTTTTGGACCTGAAAGATGGGAAGAAGAGGAAATGTGGATGAGAAAGGGAGACAACAGAAGAGGAGGTGCAGCCTCAAGGAGAAGGAGTGCCACTGAGAAAGCCCTTGGGCAGGGGCTGTCTCTGCGTTTAGTTGTGAGGCATTACCTGTTCTTAGAAGTGTTTAGGTCTCCCCTGGAACCCGTAGCTTTTCATGAAATCCCTGTGCTAGTTGGTGCTTCAGGAAAGGAAGAGGCAAGGGCAGATTTACTTGGGATGGACAGAGATCAGTGCCAGCAGAGGCAGCAGGCTTGGGGACTGAGATGATGAATAGGCCGCTAAGGTGCAGGAGATGCAGAAACTCGTAGCAAGACACAATCGCATCATGAGGCCACCAACTTTCTACACCTAGAGCATGGTATACAGACCTGTCCAGCCCACAGCCCACAGGCCACAGGCCATATGCAGTCCACGATAGCCAGGAATGTGACCCCACAAAATCTCTTAACATTATGTGCTTTTTAGTGTTTCTTTTCTTTGCCACCCTCTCTTATCAGGTATCTGCACTGACAATATTATATGACTGATGCGTGGCCCAAGACAATTCCTCTTTACTTAATGCCACCAAGGGGAGTCAAAAGATTGAATGGTCCTGGTTTAGAGCTTCAAGCAAGATTGTCTGAGCTAAGTGCATACCTGTAATCCCAGGGACTAAGGAGGCTGAGGCAGGATCGTGAGTTGGAAGCCAGAGGCAGCCTGTGCAACTTAGCAAGACCTTGTCTCAAAATAAAAAATAAAAAAGAGGGCTGGAGGTGCAGCTCCATGTTAGGAGCACTGGCCTGGCATGCATGAGGCCCTGAGCTCAACCCCCAGTACTGTAAAATAAATAAATAAATAAATAAATAAATAAATAAATAAATAACCAACCAACCCTGATGGCAGGAGTTCTTCCCTTTTGCCTTCCCACCTTCTGCCATGCAGGGACATAGTCATCCTCCCCTCTGGAGGATGTAGCATTGTCATGGTTTGGCTCTGAAATGTCCTCCAAAGGCTCATATGTTTAAGGCTTGGTCCCCAATGAGCAATGTTTAGAGGTCATGCTTTGGGGATGATGATGGTTCTGATCTCAAAGAATTAACTCATTGGTGGGTTCATAATTTTGTGCAGGAGGTGGGACCTAGTTGAAGGGTGTGGGTCCTGGGCAGTGTGCCGTGGGGAGGTGTATCTTTTCCTTGGTCCCTCTCTCCCTCTTTCTCCCTCCTGTTCGCCATGAGGTGAGCCACTTTGCTCCACCACATGCTCCCTCCCATGATGTTCTACCTCACAATGGGCTCAGAAGCAGTGGTGCCAAGTGAACATGGACTGAAACCTTTCAAACTGTGAGCCAAAATTTGAGCCAAAATTTTGAGTTGTACCACATCAGCAAAGGAAGTCCCAGGGATTTTATTCCATTCCCATTATCAAGATTAGTTCTACTTTGAGGAGGCAACTCTTCCCCAGTCATCTTTTGAATACCTTCCAGTCTGGGGGGCTCATTTTCTGGCACTATATTTGACAGTGCTTCTCTGCTATTCATAGGGTTTTCAATAGTTAATTGTTTTGGGAATGCACTGCCAGGTCCTTCTCTCTAGTTTTCTTAGTCTGGAAGCCCAGCTGAAACCTGCCCACTATGGGTGGCCCTGCTGGTATCTGAAATAACAGTGGCATAGTTTGTAGCATCACAGCAGCATGCAAGCCCCCACAGCCTGATAAGCTGACAGACATGCTGGGTTTCAATTGATGAGGTGGTAGTTTATTGTGTCCTCTACATTGAAATTATTTTCTATGTTTCATAAATACAATATATAATTGCCCCTATCAGAAGAATTGATAGTAAGGGAACAAACAGTTACAGTATGTTTTTCAAAATGGAAGAGTTTTATTGGATTTTCACACTGTAAAAGGAATTTTAAAAGAAATATATGCTTATTATTTTTAATTCAGGGAATACAAAAAACCTAAAGAGAAAAATAAAAATAGCTTCATTTTTTTTTTACCATACACTTTTTTTGTTTTTGAAAAGTGCCATGGGTGGTATGTACAGTTGTACAATATGCTTTGGTTTTCTATTGGTCTACCTTGTACATATCTTTCCATGTGAACAGATATGTTTTAAACCATTGTTTTAAACAATTGCATAGTATTCCATAGGGTTTTCAATAGCTAGTTGTTCTGGGAGTGGTTCGCCGGTGCCTACTCCCTAGTCTGTCTTAGTCTGGAAGCTCAGTTGAAACCTGTCCACTATGGGTGACCCTGCTGGTATCTGAGATACCAGCATAGCTTTCAGCCTCATCACAACACACAAGCCCCCACAGTGCGACAGATCTGTCCTAGAAGAAGTGCAACCGGAGTGCTCCTTGGAAGCAAGAATAGCCAGACTGCGTCTTACATATTTTGGACATGTAGTCAGGAGAGATCAATCCCTGGAGAAAGACATCACGTTTGGGAGAGTAGCAGGTCAATAAAAAAAAAGGAAAATCCTCCACCAGATGGGTTGACACAGTGTCTGCAACAATGGGCTTAAACATAAATAAAATCGTTTGCCTGGCACAGAATCTGGAAGTGTTTCGATCTGCTGTACATAGGGTCGCTATGAGTTAGACTCGACTCGACAGCACCTAACAACAACAACATAGTATTCCATTTTATAGGCTCATAATTCATTTAACCAATCTTTCATTTGTAGAATTTTAGAAACTATGAAGAGAAAAAAGGCCTTTTACTAACATTTTTGCATACTTGGACAATTGTCTCTTGGGGATGTATATTAGAAGTGGGCTGTATTCAATAACTCTTTAACATATATATTGAGTCTCTTCTTACACATAGCTCTAATTGATGTGGAAATGAAGTAACCATCAAGAACCCAGTTCCTCCTTCCAGGTTTTTAGTCTGATGGAGAATTTAGGTATCAGAAAAGGAATTTTGAAAGTATAATGAGTGTTTTCATGGGTAAAGTACAGAGCATTTTGATGAGGAGGAAATGCACTTTTGAAAAGACTCTTGCCACATCCTAGCTAGCTGTTACCCAGTATATTCCCCAGCAGGGGATCAAAGGCAACCTGTGAACTCACATTGTTCCATCCTCCTGGCCAATCCCAAAGGTCAAAATTGGTTTTCATTGTGTGTTCAAAACAATTAATTATTCATCTAGGTTTCTGGTTACTTTTCTATTGTCCCATCCATTTGTAAGAAGACACGCAGCAACCCTGCCTTCATGAGTGCATGATTTCAAAATGGAATTTGCGTAATTTCCCAAAGCTATGCTTACATTTCACACCTCCAGCAAATTGATCAGTAGTTGAAGTTGGTCCCTCACATCCTTCTTTGTCCATACTTCCCTGATTTCACTATGTTCTGTGGCATACAGTCTTCATGTTTCTTTCAATCCATGCAAGGCTGTTTCCAGTCCTCATCTTTCTAAACAATATCCACTGGGTCTGAGAATTCATAGCAGATCTGTGGTGCCCAGGGTTCCTTTTCTGTAATGCATACTGTTATCAGGAAATGTGAGAAGCATAGGTAGGCGGGCATGGAGCATGGGTCTGGGAAACTGGCAGCAAAACCTCGGTCCTTGTATTCAGCATATAAAAGAATTTATACCTGATACAGGCTGGGATTTAGCTCAGTTGGTAGAGTGCTGCGCTGCAGTCTCTGAGGTCCTGAGTTCAATTCCCAGCACCACAAAAATAGGAGAAGGACCTGGCAATCCACTCCCAAAGCAATCCTGAAACAGTCAGCCATTGAAAACCCTATGAGGGTTGCTATGAGTAGGATACCGACTCAATGGCACCTAACAACAACAACATACCTGATACAGAAGTTACAGTAGAGAGTATGTTGTTGTCAGGTGCCGTCAAGTTGGTGTCCAACTCATAGCAACCCTATGTACAACAGGTGAAACAGTATTGTTAATGTTTCTCTGCTGTTCATAGGGTTTTCAGTGGCTGAGTAGAGAATATAGAATAAGTTTATTAAAGATAGTACACCCTTTAAGGAATAATTACAGGGAAAACATAGGCACCTGAAGAAGCATAAGTAGATGTGTGGTAGAACTTGGAAAAACCTTCTTTCCCTGGGCGAATCACCATAAGAATGTCTCTCTTCCCCAGAAGAAGGTAAGGAAGCCAAGGAATAGGAGAGTTAAGCAGACTTTTAGAAGGAAAGTTGCCTTGGATAGACAAAGAAGGTGGCAGGCCCCGGGGAAAGATGTGCACATGGTGGTTGGAGAGAGAAGAGTGAAGGAGCAGAGAGAGGATGAGAGAGAAACAGAAAAAGAGAGGGTAGACATGTGTTCCCTTTAGTTTTATTCAAACGAGGGAACAACCAGTGTGAGATCAGCCCTGCGTGCCCAACTCTGAGCACCTAGTGTGACACGGGTTTAGGGTCTTTGTTTAGTAAACGGCTCAAGAGCTTGGGTAGGGTGTGGGACCCATTTGAAAATGTCCTTCCAATGTCCTCAGACACTTCTGTGACTTCTTCATCAGTACAGAACTGCAGGACTCATTCTCAGTACTTATTTCCTCCATATTGTCTGCTAATGCCTAAGCTAGCCACCTAACCCATACCTGCTCTGGACTCTGCCTGCAGATACAGAGTGCATCTTTGTGGAAGACTGTGGGTGGGTGCAAAGAGGGAATAAAAAGCCCAAAGGACTTAAGTGATGATCTAGTTTGGGAGAACCTGAGGAAGTTGGTCTTACTTAGCCATTATCTGGGCTAGGGACATGTCAGTTATGCTGCCTGTAAATCAGTCTTGAAATAATGTGGCATTCATTCATTCAGCTAATATTTATTGGGTGCCTAATCTGCGTGAGGCCTGGTATCTAGGGATACATGTGTTCATAATAATGTGATGATCATAAATCACGATCTGTTTCAGTTAATTGGTACATTAGCAGACCTGCAGACTTGAAAAGTCATTTTCCAGTAAGTGAGGCTGGTGGGTTCCAACAAAAGAGAGCCAGTTCCCCGCACCAATAATCACGGTAAGTATGGTGAATCTTTTGCCCGGGAAATCAGAACTGTACAGAGGAGCATGGAGGAGTGGGCGCTGTCCTCAGGACAAAGGACGAGACAGCCTGTTGTGTGGAAGCCAAAGGGAACATAGAGTAAAAGACAGACCAACTTAAATTTCATGAAACATGAGTTTATTGGGGTTTTCCTACAGGGGTGTGGGTGACTCGCAGGCAGCCTTTACATACAGCTCCACTCGGAGGAAGAGTTCCCCCAAAAGTCCCCACCAAGAAGATACCCACCACCATCAAGGTCCCCCCTCAGCCAGCCCTTTCTCATTTATATAACCTAGCCTAGCTTCATTCAGGCTAGGGCAGGAGGGACTAATGACTGGCCCTTCAGAGGAAGTTCTTATGGAAGTGCCTGAGGGTCTTCTGACTCTCCTTTCCTCTTCCCCACTGACAGGGAATGTTGCTAGCTCTATTACCATTACAGTTTGTTTTTGTTTTTGTTAGGTGCCATGGAGTCGGTATCCGACTCATAGCGACCCTCATAGGGTTTTCAATGGCAGACTGTTTCGGGATTGCCTTGGGAGTGGATTGCCAAGTCCTTCTCCCATTTTTGCAGTGTTGGGAATTGAACTCGGGACCTCAGAGACTGCAGCGCAGCGCTTTACCAGCTGAGCTAAATCTCAGCCCAGTACCATTACAGTAGACCTAGCCAAATTGTATAGATTTGGTCCATTTTGTTGGTGTGGTTGTGATGCCAAGGTTTCCAACATCATCCCAGATGTCCTGTGTCAGAATGGCTAAAAAACCAATCACTACTGTTATTGGGAACTCGATTCCTGGAGTCTGGCAGCAGCAAAACCTCAGTCCTTGCATTCAGCACATGAAAGAATGTACATATGGTTGTTGTTAGGTGCCGTTGAGTTGGGTCCAACTCATAATTCATCGGGTTTTCAATGGCTGTTTGTTTCAAGATTGCTTTGGGAGTGGATTGCCATGTCCTTCTCCCATTTTTTGCCTTGTTGGAGATCGAACCCAAGTCCTCAAAAGTGTGGAGCAGCACTCTACCAACTGAGCTAAACCCCAGCCCAGAAAAGAACGTGTCTCAGCAGGATTTATTAAAAGATAGTACACCTTTAAGGAATAATTGCAGGAAAAACTGAGTTATCTGGAGACGTTTAAATGAACCTGGAAAGGAATTTGAAAAAGCCTCAGTTCTCTGGGTGAACTGGCATAAGGATATTTCTATTCCCCAGGGGAAGGTAAAGGCAGAGAGAACAGAAGAGTTAAGCAAACTTCTAGAAGGAAAGGTACCTTGAAGAGACAGAGAAGATGGCAGGCTGAGAAAGGGGGAGGTGCTCATGCAGTCCCCCAGGAAAAAAGGAGGAGAAAGGAGAAGAGAGGAGAGGAGGGGGAGGAGAGAGAAGAGAGAGAAGAGCGTGGATGCATGTTCTCTCTAGTTTTATTCAAACAAGGGCACTCCCGGTGTGACATCAGCCTGGGCCCCAGCTCTGGTCACCCTGTGTGACGTGAACCTTGAGTGCAGAAGTTCAAGCTCTGCCTGGAAGAGCCCTTCATTGTGTTTTAGGGCATATGAAGCCTAGGGTCTTTGTTTTGTAAAAGGGTTTAATGGGCTTAGAGTACTTTCAGAAGAATAGTCCCATAGGCCAATGTCCGGGCATAGTCTGCCTTTGTACTCAGGTGGCTATTGATCCTGCATTAGAGTGTGGGGTCCATTAGAAAATGTCCTTCTATGTGCCAGGTGTGGTGGTACACATCTGTAACCCCAGAGACTCAGGAGGCAGAGGCAGGAGGATCGCAAGTTCAAGATCAGAGGAAGTCTGCATAATTTAGTGAGACCTTGTTGCAAAAAGTAAAAAAATGGGCTGAGGGTGCAGCTCAGAGGTCCAGCACTTGCAAAGCATGCAAGTGCGAAGCCCTGGGTTCAACCAGTACCACACACACACACACACAAAAAAAAAAAAAAAAAAAAAAAAAAAAAAAAAAAAAAAAAAAAAAAAAAAAAAAAAAAAAAAAAAAAAAGAAAGAAAGAAAGAAAAGAAACAAAGAAAGAGAAGAAAAGAAAAGAAAGAGAAAAAGAAAATGTCCTTCCAATGTCCTTAGAGATTTGTCTCCTGCATGGCTTCATTCATTATGGCTGGACGCAGAGTCAGTCAGAATCCCCTTCCTCCATTTTGCCTGTTACTATCTAAGCTAAACTACCTAACAACCACATCCAGCCATGTCCCACCCAGAGGAAACTGGGTACACACAGAGCCCCTGTGCCAGTAGAGTGGCACAGGGCTATGGAGTGAGAACCTCATCATGGTGGGATCAGAAATCTGTCTTTGGGAAATCTGACCTTTGTATATTACCTATATTTTTCTATAATTATTTCCTTTTTGCTTTTCTTTTTCGTCCTACTTTTCCTTCTTTTTATTTTTATTTTTCCAGTACTGTGGTGTTGAATGCAGGGCCTTGCACATGCTAGGCAAGTACCTTACCACCGAGCTGCACTCTCAGCCCCTTTTTTATTTTTTATCTTGCAACAGGGTCTCGTTAAGTTGCACAGACTGCCTCTGGCCTCAAACTCATGATCCTCCTGCCTCGGCTTCTCAAGTTTCTGAGATTGTAGGCATGCACTACAGCACCAGCCCCTTTTTGCTTTTCTTTATGTATGCCCTTTTGAAAATGCCACCTCATCTCCTTTGTGCTGTAGGACAACAAGGAAAGGAACTTATGTGCATGTTCAGGGTAGACAGTCCCCTAGGGACAAAGCAATTAGCAGAGGAACCAAGGTGATAGGAGTATGGTAGATTTCATCTTTCTCACATTATTGGTCCTTCTTCCCCTTTTTTCTCTTCTTCTTATTCCTACTCCTCCTCTTTCTTCTTCTCTTTTAACCTCCCCCTCTCCATTTCTAACCTCTAGCTCAGTGACTCTGCTTTGAAGGAACTTACAAAACACAAGCCTCCAGGAATTGATGGAATACCAATGGAGATGTTTCCACAAACAGATGCAGCACTGGAGGTGCTTATTTGTTTATACCAGGAGATTTGGAAAATAGCCAACTGACTGGAAGCAATCTATATTGTGCTTATTACCAAGAAAGGGATCCAGCTGAATGTGGAAATCATCAAACAATATCATTAATATCACATGCAAGTACAATTTTGCTAAAGATCATTCAAAAGTGACTACAGCAGTATATAGACAGGGAATCACTGGAAAATCAACCCGGATTCAGAAGAGGCCATGGAACCAGGGACATTATTGTAGATGACAGATGGATATTAGCCAAAATCAAAGAATACCAGAAAGATGTCTATTTATGTTTTATTGACTATGCAAAGGCATTTGACTGTGTGTATCATAACAAATTATGGATAACACTGCGAAGAATGGGAATACCAGAGCATTTAATAAGGGAGACAGGAGAAGAATTGATGCTTTTGAATTATGGTGCTGGAGACAAATATTGAATATACCATGGACTAACAAAAGAACCAACAGATCCGTCCTAGAAGAAGGGCAACAAAAGTGCTCCTTGGAAGCCAGGATGGCTAGACTGTGCCTTATGTATTTGGGACATGTTGTCAGGAGGGACCAATCCCTGGAGAAGGATATCATGTTTTGGAGAGTGGGAGATCAAGGAAAAAAAGAAAGACCCTTTTGACATAGTGTGTACAACAAAGAGCTTAAACATAAAAAAGATCGTGTGCCTGCCTGGCACAGAATCGGGGAGTGTTTTGTTCTATTGTACATTAGGGTCACTCTGAGTTGGACCTGACTCAATGGTACCTAACAACAAACAACAACAGCTCAGTGACTAGCAAAGAAGTGGTCAGACCTTCTGAGACCCCACCCTGCAAAAGACTATGCAGAATGGGAAGCTTTATCCTGACCCCAAGTGCTGCCACCAAGACAATTGTCCTCTGATAGTGTGGAAGGGATTTACCATACCCCTTCTTGAATTTTTACACTTCAGTGAAAGAGTAATAACCTTTGATTTAATTATAGTAGAGCTTTGTTCTTCCAATCCAAGAAATCCCTAGCAATAAGGCCCAGTGAAAGGCCCAGCGACTATTATAAGCAGGCCTGGTTCCTGGAACCCTGAGTCACATTTGAAGGGCAGTTCCTTGGGTTTTTAATTAATTTCAATATAGTTCTTGTATTATTGTACTTACTGTGTGTTTTTTTTAAAGAAATGTTTCATGGATGACTGGGTTATTTGTGCTCTCCCTGTGACAGGAACCACACAGTGCACCCGGCCCAAAGCAAAGATAAACCTAACGCTGCCAGTGGTTTATAATGGCCCTGCTCACCGACAGGCCGCACGCAACCTGTGGGTCAGGCCAGTTCCGGGGTGAAGTGGAGGTGTGTCCCAAATCACACCTCCACTCTGAGGTTTGTTGTCAGTGTCGGGAACAAAGTGTTGGAATTCAGAAAAGACGCAACTGGGAGGAGATTTTGTAACTTGACAATCCCCATTATTTGTTGACTGACTTATTTTTAGACTTTAAAAATATTCCCATTGTTAACCCCTCCAGGCACAGCGTAGCAATAAAGTTATACAACCAGCAAGCTGACAACAGCCATCCAGCTTCGAAAATTGCTTAAAACCCATCTTAATTATCACTTTGCCTGCAAACCGAACCACTGTGGCATCTGATCCCATCAGATCTCAGAAGCTAAGCAGGATCAGGCCTGGTTAGTACTTGGATGGAGACCACCTGGGAACACCAGATACTGTAGGCTTGGGAGAAGGACCTGGCAACCCACTCCCAAAAATCAATACGCCATTGAAAACCCTATGAATAGCAGAGAAGCACTGACAATATTGTTTCGCCTGTTGTATGTAGGGTTGCTAGGAGTCGGATCCCACCCCACGGAGCCTAACATAGCAACAATAACTATCACCTTACCTCAGATCATATCCAGAGTCAGTACCCATATTCTCTGCTTTCTATCACAAAACGTCATAATGCATATCAGATAGGGGAAGCCAGTAGCAAGTGCAGTTGGGATCTGAATTTACCCTTTTGTACAGGAAAGCAAGGGCAAAGTCCTTCTTAAATTTTCTAATTGATTCTGAGGGCCCCATTGGAGTCTTCCCTGTGGCAGAAATAATGCAGTTGCAGGAACTGGAACTCTTGCGGATCCAGGTAGGCCTGGAACCAGCTCTGAGACTTTGAGCAAGTTGGGCTTTGTTGTTAGGTGTCGTCGAGTCATATCCGACTCATAGCGACCCTCATAGGGTTTTCAATGGCTGACTGTTCCAGGATTGCCTTGGGAGTGGATTGCCAGGTCCTTCTCCCATTTTTGCAGTGCTGGGAATCGAACTTGGGAGCTCAGTGGGTAGAGCGCCACGCTGCAGTCTCTGAGGTCCCGAGTTCAATTCCCAGCACCGCAAAAATGGGAGAAGGACCTGACAATCCACTCCCAAGGCAATCCCGGAACAGTCAGCCATTGAAAACCCTATGAGGGTCGCTATGAGTCGGATACCGACTCGACGGCACCTAACAACAACAAAGTTGGGCTTAGGGAGCCTAAAGTCACAACTTTTCATTGGGTCTGCGATGTGCGCTGGGAATTGTTTTAAGCACTGTGACCAACAGAAACAGGCCCTGTCCTTAACGTCATGTGGTGATGCTGAGAAATGAGCAGACAATAATAACTGTGGCCGGAAGCAAACCATGCAGGCTGAGTCCGCCCTTGAGGGATGAGGGTCAGCTGGCCAGTAGGACTTCCAGGGGGAAATCTAAAGGCTGAGTCAGGCCAGGGGGCCAGGCGTTTGCAGGGAAAATGCTGCATAACTAACAAAGGGTTCTGTGGGAGGCCTGGGCCCTGGGCTTCAAGGCCCTGGAGGTGGAGGCTGGACCCCATCCCTTAAGATGGGTGCTGCCTGGAGCAGCTGCAGGGCCCTCACCTTGCTGGCAGGTAGCGCCACCCACCTGCGGCGGGCGCCCTCCAAGGTGTGTCTGGGGGTAGGGTGGGGAAGCGGGGTGCCCATAGCCAAGCTCTGAACGCTTGGGGATACTGTTGGTTATTTTGGGGGAGTGTCTGTTATTGAACATTTTGGGCGGCTCTATGAATTGGCTCCTGTTAGTTCTGAAAGATACTTCTAGACCATTTAGAGGAGGTTGCATGATCTGAATGACCTCGGAGGGAAACCGAGTCAATGCTCTGAGGCCTTGTGTAGCAGCTCCCCAACCCTGCTGCCAGGCTGCTGCCCTTTCTTGAGCCCTTCCCTCCTCCTCGCTGAGACCCCACGGGCTCTGTCAGGGCTCTGTTTTCCATTTCATTCTTTCTTTGAACTTCCCTGGCACCTGGGCCTGACCGGTTCTCAACCGCATTGTGCCACCATGGCTGGCGTGGTGGCCACGCCTACTATCCTAGAGACTCAGGAGGCAGAGGCAGGAGGAACACAAGGTCCAGGCCAGAGGGAGCCTGGGTAACTCAGGGAGACCCTGTCTCCACATAAAAAAATAAAAACTGGGCTGGGGGTGCTGCCCAATGGTAAAACACTTACAAAGCATGTGCAAGGCCCTAGGTACAACTCCCACTACTGGGAAAAAAAAAGGGGCAGATAGAAACAGCCATGGGGGCCTTGCTTACTATAACGCACTGGTCAGGAAAGGAACCTCGGGTACCCCTTGGCGTTGCCCCACGATCCTGTGTCCTGTCACATTGGTTCATTCCCTAGTCACTTGGATGGCTGTTTGGCAGATACTCCCAACTCAGGCCCCGAAAGCCTCTTCTCTGTATCTGGAGACAATTATAAGTTCCATAAAGTGCCATCCCACATCCACCACCTCCCCATGAGCCCCTCCCTTACTCAGGGAGTCTCCTGTAGAGCTGGGTCTTCATGTCTAATCTAAACCTATCCTTCTTGGGGTTCAAGGACATCAGGGCAGCAATTAGTCCTTTCTTTCTTGCAACACCAACTTTTTCTTTCAGACTATTCCTACCAGCACGCATCTTTCCTATGGTTAAAAAGAATTAAGAGCAGCTTCCTAGGTAGGCCCTTTTGTTGTTGTTGTTAGGTGCCGTCGAGTCGAGTCCAACTCATAGCGACCCTATGTACAGCAGATGGAAACACTTGCTGATTCTGTACCAGGCAAACGATCTTATTTATGTTTAAGCCCATTGTTGCAGACACTGTGTCAATCCATCTGGTGGAGGGTTTTCCTCTTTTGCGTTGACCTGCCACTCTAGGAATATTCATTTAGAAAGTATTTGTAATAACTACTTACCAGAAGCCTAAGAACAGAAAGCCAGAAAGAAATGTTGGCAATAACTACCTTTTAAAGATAATTAGATGCCAAGGTAATGCATCCTAAAATTTATAGTGAAAATAAATGAGAAAATTATCCAATGAGCAAAATTAGATTCATATACAACCTTTCAGGAACAAACACAGATATTAAATGTTGTTCATTATACTTCTACTTCAAAAGTAAACTCTCACAATAATCCAGGCCCTTTCAATACCTAGACTGCCTTATCCTTCATTAATCAGCCTTGCCTATAATGAAGGAAAAACAGAATTGAGAACTGGATTTTCCAAGCCATCTACCCAGCTCCACTTCACTGAACAGTTGCTAAACTTCCACTGTATCCAATATCTCTGAAAAGGAGTCTCTATTGCTTATGGAAAGTTTAATAATTAAGTAGTTGAATAAGAAGATCCATTAACCCATGAAACTGTCAAAATGTGTCAGGAATCAAGATATTATGGGAAATTGCTGAAGATTTAGAAAATATTTACCCTTGTTTATAAACCAAAGCATTTGCTCAATTTTGGATTCTCTCAGTGGAGTGTTAAAATACCATGAAAGAAGTGTAGTCAGTGAATTGTAGAAAAACTAATAACATCCAGTTCAGGACTAGAAAAATACCCATCAGCCCACAGGGAAGTCTTATTGGCATGGTGGGTAAGACAGCGCCAAGAGGCTGCCCTGGCTGAATGAGTTTTTATGAGCACAGCACTTGGGGAAGAAATCAGAGGAAGTTAGAATTCTGAAGGGAAATGGACTGCGTGGATGGCCTGTCTTGTGGCTGAGGAAGAATAAGATAAAGGTCCTTTGATGTTTTCATTTAAGGCTTTTGCTCAATAATTCAATAAGAAGATCCATTAACTCATGAAACCGTCAAACAGTGTCTGCAGTAGAATAAATTTATGTGCTTTTTAACTATTACTGAAGATTTAGGAATGATGTACCCTTTTGGTAATTGCTATTTTCCTGTGATCAAAGAGGGACTGAACACGTCCTTCTAACTGGCAGGAAATGAACAAAATAGAGACAAGTGAAATCTATGAATAGAAATGGGCTTTTCTGTTTGTTTCCCTAGATTATTGTTTATAATCCCTTTTAAAAATTGGTATCTTGGCCAGGCACAGTGGCATATGCCTGTAATCCCAGCAACTGGGGAAGGAGAGGCAAGAGCATCTCAGGTTCTAGGCCAGAGGCAGCCTGTGTAATTTAACGATACCCTGTCTCAAAATAAAAAAATAAAAAATGGGCTGGGGGTGCAACCCAGCTGTACAGCATTTGCAAAGCATGTATGAGGTCCTGGGCTCAACTCCTAGGTACAGTAAATATAAATAAATAAATAAATATTGTTATCTACTGGTGAATGTCTGCAAGGGAAAACGAAAAGCTACTTCTGCCAAAGAATTCTACTCTAAAAGTGATGGCTATGATTACCTCTTGAGAATTGAAATATAAAATTGTCCAGGTAAATGGATTGGTTTAGCAGAAAGAAACAAAGCAGGCACACAGAGCTTGCAGGTCTACCCTCAGCTCCAAGCAAGGCTTACGAGAAAGCTATTCCAGGCTCTCGGGGAAGGTGAAGGAAGGCAGGGAGAGAGGCACTGTTGGTGCTTTACAAGAGAGAGGGCTGGGGGTGTTTTACAAGTTTGGGACAGTGAACATGTCAGAAATAAGTTGTTGCTGTTAGGTGCCATCAAGTCCATAAGAACCCTCTGTACCATAGGCAAAACAGTATTACTACTGCTTCTCTGCTATTCAATGGCAGATTGCTTTTTGGGAGTGGATTGCTGGGTCCTTCTCCCAAGCCTATGGCACCTGGTGTTCCCAGGTGGTCTCCCATCCAAGTACTAACCAGGCCTGACCCTGCTTAGCTTCTGAGATCTGACGGGATCGGAAGCCACAGTGGTATGGCTGCAGAAATAAAAGTACTGTGGATGGAATACTACTCAGCAATCACGAAAAATGAAATAAGGTCATTTGAAGCAAAATGGATGGAATTAGAGAAAATTGTTTTAAGTGAACGAACACAAGCTCAGAAAGAGAAACACCACATGTTCTCACTCATATGAGGGAGCTGATTCAAAATTGGAAGAAGGAAAAATACTATTCAATGGTCGGATCATAATAAAGGGGGGGGATAAGAATGGTGTCAATATAAATGGTATAGAAAATGCATGTAATTTTCTAACAAGATAAAAACAAAGACCACTACAGGAAAAGTTTCTATCTTAAACAGAACTGGAACCCAAGGACATATAGAAAAATAATACTAAGTAAAAGATAGAGAAGACTTAGATGGGAAACTTAGATGGGAAGGGCGGGGTGGGGGGGAAGCATAGGGGAGGATAAGGGGTAACCTATATGAATAATGTTTATCAAAATGCATATATGGAAATGTCACAATGAAAAGCATGTCAAAATGAATCACATTAAGGTGTACATTAAAAATTTCCAATTAAAAAAAATAAAAAATAAAAAAATAAAAGTACTGTGGGACGACCAATGATAGAATTGAGGCCACCAAAGAGACGGAGCTAAGGAGCCTATGGAGAAGAATTGGAAAGAGAAATATAGCCAGAGAAAATGAGAGAAAGGATACAGTGGGAATGTGTAAATTTTTAGTGGCTCTTCAGTTAGCAGTGACCTCGGTGTGATGAGAGAAAAGAAATGAATCTGCTCAAAACAAAATCAACTGACAGACTCGAAAAGAGAGACATTTTGTAGCACATTGCAATGTTTTGTTGTGATTTTCTTTTTGATGAATATTATCAGTACAAAGATCAGAATATCTTTATTAATAAAATATTTCTGTTACTTTCTCTCCTGCCACTGATGTAGGAAGACAAGTCCCCGCCAATGTCAGAAACTTCTTTGGGGAGATCGTGAAAGTTACACGACTGTGGGTAGCTGCTGGGTCCTCAGACCCTGCAGATGCCAGAGTTATTGGTGTTTATGGTGGGATATATATGTGGGGGGGAGGAGTGTTGGTTGGTACTGTAACCATATTGCTAGCCTCACCCTCTCCTAGAATAGCAGGTGACTTCCTGGGAGGTGTGATACCCTCCTCCACAGCCACATCTCCCTGCCCTGGGCACGATCAACAGAGGAATGGGTATCACCACAGGTCCATGGGTGCAGAAGGGCTGATGCCCCCCCACACACACACACACAAAGGAAGACCCCAGAGGGCTGATTACTGATCCAGCACCCAGAATGACCTGGGCACTGAGTAGCCAGTCTCTTTGTTTTTGGCATGAAAACACCCAGATGCAAAATGGGGAGTTAGTGCCAAAATTAGTGGTTACAACCAGGGAAGTAGGTTAGTATCAACTGAGATAAAATGCAGGATGCCAGCGATTCACAAGTACCTGCGTGTACTATACTGGCCTCCCATAGCTGATAGGAAAAGACTGGAGGAAGAAGATTGACTTAGACCAGGAGGTTTGTCTCTTGTTTCCTCCACTTGCCAGCTTTGTGCTGCTGGATGCTAACTTTATTTACTTTTCAGCTTCTCTGTAGTATGGAGAGAATAGTGCCTGCCTTACAGAGTTGTGACGAGGGTTACATGAGATCATGAATGGAACAGATCTCAAGCTTTGTGGGCTCCTAATGTTGCTTCCTGATGTTGACAGTCATCAGCCACTAATCTACATTGAATCTGCCTTGTAGGGTATGGATTTTGGGGAGTACCTGGAAGGGGCACATTCAAAAGCCTGGAGACTTGGAAGATGGTTCACGAGAGAAAGAGAAAGGAGTGCCTGTGTGTGTCTGTCTTTCATTACTATAATGAAATACCTGAGCCTGGCTGACTTTATAAAGAATATAGACTAGTTTCACTCACAGTGCTGGAGATTCAAGGGCAAGACACCCACATGTGAACAACTCTGGTAAGGACCTCATGGCACAGGTAGGAGGAAGAGATTACACCTTGAAACAGAAAGCTACAGAGTGACTGAGGGATCAAGCTCGGTCTCATAACAACTTGATCTCTTGAGAGCCTAAGGGTCCCCAAGAGCTCACTATCTACCTCCCCAACACACACACAAAGTCAGTGCCTCCCACCAGGCCCGACTCCCAAAGATTCCACATACCTCTGAACCAGCAAACTAAGGACCAAGCCTCCACCACATGTGCCCTGGGAGACAAAGCTCTTCTAAACCACAGCAGTGCCTATCGAGGATCATGGGGAGATCAACCTGGTGAACTACACAGAGCATATGGAATAGGGTTGGCAGTGTGTTCCATACAAGTGGCTGAAGGAGATCGGTAATGACTGAGGAGACTTAGTGGACCTTCTCTCCCACACATAATAGCTAAGAACTTTAGGGGGTGGAGGAGGCGTAAGGGCACTTGGAAGTGACCAAAAAGCAGGCAGATTCTGAAAGAAAAGAATGGCGTTAGGTGAGGTTTTATTTTCTTGTCTTGCATCCTGAGAGCGGGTTGTTGTTGTTAGGTGCCGTCAAGTTGGTATCCGACTCATAGCAACCCTCTGTACC
>VMDO01011716.1:45760-65695 GCA_007922755.1 Pedetes capensis
CCCAGTTTTTCCAGTGATGTCCCAGTCTTAGCACTCAAAGTCTCATGCCTCAGGAAATCCTTCGATTCTGGGGAAACCAGGATAAGTAGTTGCCGTACTAAAATTCTAACAGAAAACTTATAGTTTTTCTGTCCTAAAGAGACAACCGACAGACTTTGGGACAACCAAAGCCACTGGAAAGTTACAGGGAAATGCCAGAAAGGAGATTGTTAGTCAGAAGGAGCCCTGTTTTTGTGTGTAACTTTGTCCAAATCTCTGCCTAACTTCTGAACATTCTGGGAGCAGACTTAAAGCAGCCCAGCTAAGGATAAAAGAAAGGAACTGAGATTTCAAGTGCTGTTCAAGAGACGGTTTAGTTTGTGGTCTGAACTCAAAGTTAATTGCCTGTTAATACAACAACATCACTCTTCAGAGGTATGTAACACTCTTCAGAGGTATCTAACAAAACCCAGATAATGCAGCATGTACAATGTCCAAGATACAATCTAATATCAACATACCAACACAATAAAATTATTCAAAACACCAAAAGCCTAGAAAATTTTCAAAAGCCTCACTTTAAGATAACCAAGATATTGAAATTAGCACACAGAGATTTCAAAGCAGCCATAACCACGCTCACAGACTAAAACCAGTATGTTTATAAAACATGAAAAAGGGTAAATCTCAGAAGAGAAACAGAAATTATAAAAAGGACCCAAATTAGTCAGGATCTTTCAGAGAAATAGAACAAATTGTGGGTGGGAGAGAGTGAGAGTCAGAGAGAGAGAGAGGGAGGGAGGGAGAAAAGATATTTATTTTGAAGGAATCAGCCCATGTAATCATGGAAACTGACATGTCCAAAATATGCGCAGTTAACTAGGCAACACGGCATATACCTACAATCCCGGAGACTGGGGAGGCCAAGGGAGAAGGATCTCAAGTTTGAGAGGCAGCCCACTCAGTGAGACATTGTCTCAAAATAAAAAATAAAAAAGAGGCTGGAGGAGCAGCTCAGTGGTAAAGCACTTGCCTAGAATGTGCAAACCCCTGGGCTTAACTCCTCAATACTGCAAAACAAGCAAACAAACAAATCTGCATCCTGGGCCAATAGATTGGAGGCACAGGGATAAACTGATATGACAGATGAAGTCCAAAGGGCATTGTCTGCCAAAGAACCAGGAAGACCCAAAGTTACAAATGAAGTCTGAGGGCTGTCAGCTAGAGAATTTCCTCTAGCTGCGGTCTCATGCCCACCAACATGACACAGGAAAATCCGCCTTACTCAAAATGCAACAATTTTAATGTAAACCTCATCTAAATTACCCTCACTGATTACCCTCACCAAACTAATGTTGGACCAATTACCTGGGCACTGTGGCTTAGTCAAGTTGATGCATAAAATTAACCATCATAGGAACCAACCTGAAATTTTTTTTAAAAGAAGAACTTGCAAGACCTTCATTTTCTACTTCCTCTTAAAGGGGTTGTGGGTAAAATTATTGAAAGATCTTTATATTCCATAATAGGCCAGGTCTTGAATTGACTTAATGAGTAAAGGAAGGAAGGAGCAGAAGGAGGTTAACTATGTGTGAATTTATAGATGTTTTGGTGTCTGGAGTGCATGTAAATAATATATTACCTCGCTGTAAATATTAACTCGGCTGAGTTGAGGTCTTTAAACACAAATTAGCAGGAGCTCCAGGGAAGGAAGAGATGCTCTGCGCTTAATGATCTTTTTAACACCAGCTCCAGGTGCTAGGACCCTGCAGGGAATTCCCAGAATGGATGGATAGTCCTTAAGATGCTGGGCTCCGCGCTGAGTAGTCTGCAAAGGAAAAAGGAAAAGGAAACTTCTCTCTATAAAATAAAAATTGAAACACTCAGGCAATTAATCCTGTCAGAACAATTACCATAATTGGTATTGGCCTGGAGACTTCGGGCTTTTAAACATTCAGTAGGTAAATTTTTTAAGGTAATAAAAATGGAACCTTTGACCAAGAGTAATAGTAGCTACAAAGCTTGTCAGGGAACCGACATAATTCTCACATCTTTCCAGTGTGATCCAATTACCCTCCCACCCCTCCCCCGGGGGCTCGGGGTCTTGACAGAGCCCACGGAGGAAATGCCTGCAAGCCCCCAAGTCTCCGCCACCATCTCTGCCCCTCTGCTTGCCTCTCCTGCTCCCATGCATGCATCTGCCCAGTGAAGACGTTCTTCCTGGTATCATTTTCCTCCCTTCACAGCCCCCCAAATGCAGTGGCTCTGTGGGAATCTCCCCTACCTACTACTCTCCTTCCTCACCACGCTGGCCCCCCCCATACACCCCACCACCACACCCCCACCTTGGAAATCACTGCCTTTTGTCACGTTCTCTCTCCTACCCTGTGACTCCTCACCAGAGAGGCCCACCCCATCTCCACCTCCATATGAGTCTGCTTCCTCCTTCCTCCACTTCCCCTGGACTGCACCTTGGCCTTCCAGGCTAGGGCCCTGGGTGACCTCTGTGCCCAGCATTATGAGCTTTGGTGCTGAGCACCCCTGGCTCTGACACTTAAGACCTGGTGACGTTTGCAATTAGCTTCACTTCTCTGAGCCTCAATCTCTTGGCTTTCACCTAGATGAGAATATTTGGAGGATCAAAGGAGATAGATTATAAAGGGTCTAATATGGAATAGTCTGAAGCCATAGCCCTGTGGTATCCGATTCTGTCAGATCTCAGAATCTAAGCAGGGTCAGGCCTGGTTAGTACTTGGATAGGAGACCACCTGGGAATACCAGGTGCTGTAGGCTTGGAGAAGGACCCAGAAACCCACTCCCAAAAAACTCAATGGCACCTAACAACAGCAACAATGTTTTATCAAGTGTATAAAAAACAGTACTTTCCTGTTTTTACTCCTATGCTGTTTTCTCTCCACCCATGGATGTGTGTGCTGCAGACACAGGCTGAAGGCGCTGACTGAAGTAACAGCCCTCCCCCACTCCATGGCCTTCAGAATCTTTGGATCACCAGCTCTTCTTCCCTTTAGATGCACCTCTTTCTGGGGGAGCTGCCCAGTTCTGTCAGATCACCACACATGGTCTCTAGTCATTACCCAAGCTGAGTTCCTTCCTGGGAAATGCCTCAGTCCCCAACAGACACAGTTCTGTTGGGGCTGTCCCGCTTGACCACTGTGAACCACAGGAATCTATAGTGGATGCCTGCCATGGGCTCTTATAAACAAGCTGTTTTTGAAGCTTATTTATGAGCTTGTATTTTTCAAAAACTGGCACCTGCATGACCAATGATTTAAAGCATAAAAGTACTATCATTAAGAATGATTTAAAATAAGTAGGACAATCACTTAAAAGATAACTGGTGGGAACTGTCCTGTAGCAGAGTGTTTTCCAGATAGTGGAGTTATAAACCCAGAAGAAAAAGACTCTCTGGCTAGAGAGTGTTTTGAAGCCATGGTTCAAAACAACTCAGTACTTCCACCAGCAGAATGAGAAGCTAATGGTGAAAGGAGAGGCTTATAAACAGGACCAGTGCTGATAATGCGTGTGCCCAATGCTGAGGACAGCAAAGGAAGTGGCTTCTTGATGAGATTCTTGGTTCTGGGACTTTATTGGTCATATTCTATTCCTGAGGGATAGCACCCTTGAATTGCACCATCGGAGGCAGACAGGAAGCCATTTGTTACATCAGATCTTCTCTTAAATCTTCCATTTTCATTCTGCTGCTACAGAGCCACATCTGTATCTTGAATGAATTAAAAAAGAATCCCAGGAGCCAGGCAAGGTGTCATCTCCCTATAATCCCAGCACAAGGAGGCTGAGGCAGGAGGACTGAAAGCTCAAAGCCAGCCTGGGCTGATTAAAAAAAAAAAAAAAAATCTTGCCAGGCGGTATCTCAGAGAAGTAAGTTTTGTATATCCAATGTCTACTTTCTTGTTCTTGTTGTTGTTGTTGTTAGGTGCCATCGAGTTTGTATCCGACTCATAGTGACCCTCATAGGGTTTTCAATGGCTGAGTGCTTTGGGATTGCCTTGGGAGTAGATTGCCAGGCCCTTCTCCCATTTTTGCAGTGCTGGGAATTGAACTCAGGACCTCAGAGACAGCAGCGCAGTGCTCTATCCACTGAGCTAAATCCCAGCCCATCTACTTTCTTAGAGATCAGAAAAATGCAAATTTGGGCCTTTAGGAGTTTAGAAATGTCATTCACTTGGTTATCAGTCAGTCAGTTACCAAAGATGGTTTTTGTTGTTGGTAGATGCCCTCAAGTTGGATATGACTCATAGCAACCCTATGTACAACAGAACAAAACACTATCCAACCCTTTGCAATGTACACAATCTTTTTATGTTTGAGCCCAATATTATAGCCACTATGTTTCTTATTTCAAGTCATGCCACATCAGCGAAAAGAGGTCCCACATGCTTTATTCCATTCCTATCATGAAGGTCAACTCTACTCGGAGGAGGCAACTCTTCCCCAGTTGTTTTATGAATGCTTTCCAACCTGGGAGGATCATTTTGCAGCACTGTATTTGATGTTGCTTCTCTGCTATTGATAAAGTTTTCAATGGCTAATTATTTCCTAAGTGGGCTGCCAGTCCTTTGTGCTAGGCACTGTGCCAAGCTGTAGGAATTCAGCTGTTGGTAAAAATTTCTGCATTTAACCTATGAGTTGAAGCAAAGCCCAGCCCCACTCTTGGTAAAGGGTAAGACATAAGTTACAATATTGAGGTCATTTTTCTCATACTTACATCTTTCTCATACTTACTTACTTTCTCATACTTACATCTTTGACACGGTTCCCAGCAAGCCTGCCATGCCTGGGTTCCATTGGCACATGCAGAAATCAAATCAGTGAAGCGGTAGAAAACCTGCCCCCCAGAGTGTCCCACCATGCTGCAGCTCTTTGCTCTAAGCTTCTGAGAAGGGCTGCTGTGATCACCACACGGTTCTGGTAGCCTGTCTTTCCTACAGGTCCCTGTGCTGCCCCAATGGCAGCTCTTGTCCTCTGTGGGAAAGTGTGGCTAGGGGAGAAAGAACAGTCTTTGCTGTCAATCTTGGTCCCTACTGTGTGGCAAGGCCTCATCCTAGGTGTTTTATGCACATTATCCTTTATGCTCCCTAATACTATGAAGTTTAGCCCAGTTGGCAATGCTGCTCTGAGCTTTCTGAGGCCCCGGGGTTGATCCCCAGCACTGCAAAAATGGGAGAAGGAAGTGGCAATCTACTCCTAAAGCAATCCCGAAACAATCAGCTATTGAAAACCCTATGACCTTACACCAGTAAGAATGGCCAAGATCAATAAAACAAATAACAACAAATGCTGGTGAGGTTGTGGAGAAAAGAGAACACTCTTACATTATTGGTGGAGCTGTAAATTGGTTCAACCACTGTGAAAATCAATATGGAGGTATCTTAAAAAACTGAAAATAGATCTACCATATGACCCAGTTATAACACTACTGGGAATTTACCCAAAGGGAGGTGGGTCATCATACCACAGAGACACCTGCAACTCCCATGTTCAATGTAGCACTTTTCACAATAGCAAGGATATGGAATCAACCAAAGTGCCCTTCAACAGAAGAATGGATAAAAAAACTATGGTACATATACACAATGGACTACTACTCAGCAATCAAAAAAATGAAATAAGGCCATTCACAGCAAAATGGATGGAATTGGAGAAAATTATTTTAAGTGAACGAACATAAGCTCAGAAAGAGAAACACCACATGTTCTCTCACTCATATGTGGGAGCTGAATCAAAATTATAAGAAGGAAAAAGTCCTGTACAAAGTCAGATCATAATAAAAGAAAAAAAAAGCTAAGAATAGTATTATTATAGATGTTCTAGGAAATGCATGTAATAGTTCCGACAGGGTAAAAAGAAAGTTCACTGCAGGAAAAGTTTCTATCTTAAACAGAACTGGAACTCAAGGATATATAGAAAAATATTACCATAAAAAGACAAGTAAATGGTAGAGAAGTCTTTGATTGGGGGGTGGGATGGCAGGGAAGTATACAAGAGGGTAATGGGGAACCTATATGAATGATGTACAACAAAATGCATGTATGGAAATGTCACAGTGAAAAGCATGTCAGAATGAATTGCATTAAGGTGTACATTAAAATTTTCCAATAAAATAAAAAACCCTATGAATAGCAGAGAAGCACTGACATAGTGCCAGGCAAGGCACACTGTTGGGGAGTGTTTCATTCTGTTGTACACAGAGTTGGTATGAGTTGGACCTGACTCAAAAGCACCTAATGACAACAATACTATGAGGTAGGCATTAATGCCCTCGTTTTATAAATGGGAAATTTGAGAATTTATAAACTTTCCCCAAGACCTCATAACTAATGAATTGCCGAGACAAGACTCAAAAACAAGTCTACTTAATTCAAAGTAAGTACTGGTAATTAGAAAAACTGAAGTCGAGGAGGGTATGTGAATGATGCTATAGTCCAGGCAGAAATACAAGCTGAAGGAAGATATTATACATTCTCCTTTTACTACAAATATGTGAGCAATCCTCTTGGTCATTTCACACACACCTGCAGAGGAGACCTTGAGGAGTCACTGACCTAACGGGTCAGTGAAGAGGGACAGTCCTCTGTGGTAGGCACCCTCATCCTGCTCTGGGTGGTGACAAGCCCGCCTTGACACATCCTTTGCCAGGAACTCCTGTCTTACACACATTCACATATTAATGAGCCCAGGGCATCACCCAGAAGATCATTGTCACCTTTCACTGCTGTGTGGGCTGCCTTTGAGGTCTCTCCCAAAATGACCTCCAGCAAAGTCACTAAAATCAAAGTAGAGATCCTGCCTTGGGTCCTTGTCACTCTGGCTCCAGGAAAGAGGAAGAGCCAAAATTTACTGATCCAAATCCTGGTCACCTGGGAAGGAAGGAGAAAAGACAGCATGCTTTTGTTATTTAACACCCCTGGCTAATTTAAAAAAGAATTGCCATCTTGTGCTGGAGTGGGGGATAGGTTGAAAGATAGAGGACTGTTTTGTGGGTAAACCTTGTACTTAAAATGCAATCCTGTACTTCCTTGACTTTTTCTCTAAAACAAGCTATATTTCATCTTTTCAGATATTTGAAGATAGTCAGCCTGCTACCTGAGTTTAGGGCAAAGCCCCGGCTCTGGGAGTCCCAACAAACGAAGCTTAGTACCAGACCCACTGTGCCAATTAATGAGATGAGTAAATTAGAAAGTACACTCTGTAAGTTTACAGTGAACTCTGCGCACCCAGAGCTTCAGCAGAAATGAAGTTTAGCGCACATAAATCTGGGCTTTTAAACTGAAGGTGGGTTTAATTCCCTATAAAGCTTTAGTTGTTCCTTAGGCTTTTTTTTTTTTTTTTTTTTCATCCTTTAGTGATCACCCTGGGAATTAAAACTATCATGACTTCTCCCTGGGCAAGGAGTCAGAACCTCTGATCCTGATTTACTACGAATGATGGAAGTTTGGATCCTTGCTGCCCATAACTGATCTTCACTTGCCTGCACTCAGCAAGAGATTGCTTATATTTTTAGGTGGAACTGGAGCTTCAAGG
Source organism: Pedetes capensis (assembly GCA_007922755.1). Taxonomy (NCBI): domain Eukaryota; kingdom Metazoa; phylum Chordata; class Mammalia; order Rodentia; family Pedetidae; genus Pedetes; species Pedetes capensis. Next base: position 53,303 of record VMDO01011716.1, read on the forward strand.
AATGGGAGGCTTGGAAAGGGACATGCCACCCTGGCCCCAACCCTGCCCTGACTCCTCTGCTAGTTCAGAATAACCCCCAGCTTCCCACATCTGCTCTACCTGCCTCACCGTGTGATCTCCCAACCTCGGTGGATGTTGCATTTTTTGGCCTGGCCTTACCTGGCCTGGTTTCTCTCTCCAACTTTGGCATATTTACCAAGTTTTCCATTCCATATAAGGACAGCTGTGTTGCAAATAGCCTGGCTCTCTGAAACTGGAGAGAGGCTTATGACCACTCACACAACTGCTCCGTGATGGGAACACAACAAAATTCTAAATGCCAAAGATGGGAAGACAAATAATTAGCTGTTGTTGTTGTTGCTGCTGCTGGTGCTGCTGTTAGGTGCTCTCTAGTCAGATCAGACTCATAGCAAACCTGGGTACAACAGAACAAAACACTGCCTGTTTCTGCACCAGGCACATGATATTTTTTGTTTTAGTCCATTGTTCCAGACACTGTGACAGTTCATCTAGTGGAGGGTTTTCCTTTTTTCATTGACCCTACACTTCCTCAAACATGATGTCCTTCTCCAGGAATTGGTCCCTCCTGACAACATGCCCAAACTATGTAAGACGCAGTCTAGCCATCCTTGCTTCCAAGGAGAACTCTGGTTGCATTTCTTCTAGGACAGATCAGTTGGTTTTTCTGACAGCCCTTGGTATTTCAATATTCATCTCCAGCACCATAATTCAAAAGCATCAATTCTTCTCCTCTCTCCCTTATTCAATGTCCAGCTTTCACAACCATATGATGCAACTGAAAATACCATGGCATGAGTCAGGCGCACCTTCATCTTCAATGTGACATCTTTACTTTTCAGCATTTTGAAGAGGTCTTTTGCAATAGCTGTTCCTAATGCAATGTGTCTTTTTAACTGTGGAACTGTATTAATCATTCTCTCCATAAGTAACAGAGGCAAAAAGCCAAGAGGATTTAGCCCTTTTTGGTTACTTGCTCTAAATTAAAGCGGTCACCCATTTCATCAACAGCAATTAATAGGGTATTTCCTGAGTGCTTATCAGTGGTGTGACATTGCAATAAGCCTGCGCAGGGCTTTTCACAGCATAAATGATGTGAAATTTCCAGTCTCCATGAGCATATGATAATAAGCAAGACATGATAATTAATTAGAAATGTTTATGAAGTGCCTATTTAGCCTCAGCCTTGTGCTAGAAGTTTGTGAGCTGCAGCTCAGTCATCATAGGAGAGACTCTCGAATAGTTGGAGGTTGTCTCAGAGCCCCAAGCCCAGCTTTACAGAGGAAGGGGGAGAGTTTGCCTCCCCTCTCTGGCCCCCAGGCACTCCCTGTCTGTTTCTCTCAGCATTTCCAGATGTTTCCAACCAGGAGCAGTACCCGCCCTCCCAAGAGTTTTTGGAAATGTATGAGAACATTTGTTGTTTGTTTGGGGCTATTACAAACTAGCATTTATTGTGTGGACTACAGCAATGCTAATATTCAACCATGTGCCAGACAGTGGGTCCTTCCCAACCAATAAAATGCCAGTAAAACCCCACTGAGCTGGTATAATAAAAGCTGTGAAAATGCTCAGAGCCTTTAGGAGCCCTCACTCTATTTCCCTCCCGAACACTGTGGGAAACACTTTTTGGGAGAGAGGGTGATGTGTCTGATATGTGGGGTCAAGGTCAGGTTAACCTAAATTCTCCAGAAATCTGAGAGCCCCAGGCATTAGAGGCTAAGCTTCTGTGGTCTATTCTGCCAGCAAGTCCAAAAAAAAATGTCTTTCATTGTTGTAATTAAGTTACCTTTTTTTTTTTTTATTTTGGAAAAAGTTAAGCAAGACTCTAAGTTTAGACTACTGTCTGGCCCTTGTTTTCAACTCAACAGTCACATCTCAATTCTCCTTCAGGGAATAACTGTGACTAATTTAAAAAGAAAGAGAGGATCATGAAATATAAAAGGGACTCTGGTGGAATGTTAGCCAGAGACCCCCACAGCTGCCCTAGCCCTCGGCATCTCAAGATGGCCTGTGTTGTAGCCTAGCTGTCTGCAGACCCGCAACAAGAAGCCAACAAGAGGTGGCCTGAAGGCACAGAGAGAAGTCAAAAAGCAATGACCAATCAAGGGGAAAGAAAGGAGAAAAACACCCAACAGAAGCAGCATGGGTTACAAGACAGGGCCAGGTGTGTGGGGCAAGACAAGGAAGATCAAACCCGCTTGGTGTAACACTTTTCATGACATTAGCCGGTGACACCTGGCTCTGAGGGAGGCAGAGGAAACCTTCAGGGCAGGTGAGCCACGTCTTCATTCACTCACCAGGAAGACTAAGACATGGCTTCACAAAGAAAAAGTAAAATCTAGCAAAGAATAGTGTGGGAACTTGCATATTACTTATGGCCAGGAGAAAGCCAGTCGATTGCATTCGAGGCTTGCTATAGTCTGCAAGGAAAAAGACAAATAGTCTCCGAAAAGGCTCACATGATCTCTGAGACTCCCAAACAGGCTGGTGATGTTGGCAAGTTCTACTACTTCTTACGGTGCCACCCTAGACAAGTTATTTAACCCCTCTGAGCCTGAACTTCATCATCTTTAAATGTCGATATTACCCACTATCCACTTATACAGATTAGAAATAATGTAGTAAAAGCTCAACTCTAATTCCTCTCAGACAATAGATGTTACTAGTTGACGTTTTCCTAAGAACATTCCGTAGTGGTTTCTTCCAACCTAAACTAAGATTTAATCCCGTACTGTTTTTCCCAAATATGTGTTTTTGACATGTATTTTTCCAAAGCAAAGATTATAAAATAGATCATAAAGATTATAAAATAGAAATATTATCATAAGGTGCTTTATCACAACAATGATAGTAGTTGCAACTCATGGTTACCAGGGATACAAAAATCCCATTCAACCTGGCTTAAGACAAAAAGCAGAAGTTATTTCCCCATTTAAAATGAAAAATGCAGGCCATGCATGGTGGGGCATGCCTGTAATCCCAGCAACTCGGGAGGCAAAGGCAGGAGGATCACAAGTTCGAGACCACAGGTAGTCTGTGTAATTTAGCAAGACCCTGTCTCAAAAAGTTAAAAAATGGGCTGAGGGTGCAGCTCAGTGGTACAGCACTTGCAAAGCATACAAGCATGAAGCCCTGGGTTCAACCCCCGGTACTACAAAAAAAGAAAGAAAGAAAGAAAGAAAGAAAGAAAGAAAGAAAGAAAGAAAGAGAAAGAAAGAAAACTGCAGGAGTGCTTCTGGCTAACTTTAGGTATGGCTCGATCTGTGCTTTAAACAGTATCACCAGAGCTCACTTGCTTTCATTCCTACCTGTCCCATCCTTGGCCAGGAAGAAGAAAGCCCTCTAAACACAGGCACTGAGCAGGGGAAGGAGGTCTTCCCAAAAGGAAATGCGAGAGGAGCAGGCGTTGGACAGAAAAACATAGAAATCCATTCTGGCTTCTTCATACACTGCAGGACCTCAGCCTGGACTCTTTGCAGTAGAGAGGCTACAGGACAGTGCTAACTAAGCATGGTCAGATATTTACCAGCTAGGTGAGCCATGGAGCTTGGTTCAGAATGTCTCAAAGTGTGGTTGTGACCTAATACCATCTGAATCACATGGGATACCTGTTAAAAGTTTAAGTTCTTGAGTCTTACTCCAGATCTACGTTATCAGAAACTGGAACTGAGCCCCAAGAATAAGCATGTAAAATTAGGCTTTCAGGAAATTCAAATGGGCAGAAATGTTTGAGAATGACTAAAGCCTACATCCTGGGTCATATCAGAACCTGTGAAGACCAGGTATAATAAACTTCTCATTTGCATCCTAAATGGTACTGCCTTAGTCATGTAAAGAAAATTCACTGTGGTTTTGCATTTCATCATTTTGATAGGTTGTCCTTTACTTGAGGGGCTGTATGGAGTTGCTCTTTCCAGATGGGAAACTGAGGCATAAGTGGCTCATAAATTAGTGGCAGAAGTGACTCCCTGTCTCTGGGTTAATATCTTGTTACTGTTGTTGTTAGGTATTGTCAAGTCAGTGTCTGACTTGACAACCCTATGTACAACAGACGAAACAGTATTGTCAGGGCTTCTCGGCTATTCATAGGATTTTCAATGGCTAATTGTTTTTTGGGAGTGGGCTGCCGGGTCCTTCTCCCAAGCTTACAGCACCTGGTGGTCCCAGGCGGTCTCCTATCCAAGTACTAACCAGGCCCGACCCTGCTTAGCTTCCGAAGTCTGACAGGTTCACATGCCACAGTGGTATGTCTGTAGACTAGGTTAATATCTTAATCTGTTCAAACTCCCATAGCCCTACTATTCCAGGTTTTTCTTCCTTATAAATAGTGTTGAAATGTATGAGTAGTTTAATAGCCAATACAAAAAGCCAATCTTGAGAAAATCCTCCTATTTAAGACTGAGTTAATTTATTTTCTTTTCTAAGAGCCTGTATTCTGTTGACTGAAATCACACATTGTCCTATAGCCTGCTGCCTGGGACATGAATCATCCCTTTGTCCAGCATATCCACACTGTATATACTACCCACCTGTTGGTCATGTTGTAGCCATGTCAGTTTCCGACTATTTCCAGATCCCAATGCCTGTGTTGGGTAAGGCTCCTACCTAGTACCCTCACACCACATCACAACATCAACATCGTTCACCTTCTTTCATCTCATAACATAGGCACTTATCATCTCATATCATCACAAGAAGAAGGGTGAGTACAGTACAATAAGATGTTTTGAGAGGGAGACCACATTCACATAACTTTTATTACAGTATATTATTTGTTATTGTTGTTGCTAATCTCTTACTGGGGTTGGATTTAGCTCAGTTGGTAGAGCACTGCTCTGCAAACTCTGAGATCCCAAGTTCAATTCTCATCACTGCAAAAATGGGAGAAGGACCTGGCAATCCACTCCCAAGGCAATTCCGAAACAAACAGCCATTGAAAACCCTATAAGGGTCACTATGAGTCCGACACGAACCAATGGCACCTAACAACAACAACAATCTCTTACTGTGGCTAATTTATATATTAAACTCCAACACATATTTTTATGTATTGGAAAAACTTGGTATGTATAGGGTTTGGTATTCTCTGAGGGTCTTAGAACATGTCCCATTGGATAAGAAGAGCTATAGTAGTTCAGAGTAAACAAAATGAAGCCTGAGGCCAGTTTTAAATCCATATCTAGAGAAATGTGAACCTAGTTGGATTTGACTGCTTTAAATAAAAATGTGATCTTATTGAGCCATTGAAACAGCTACCTAGTATATAGCTAGACAATATTCCAGCTATTCTGTTTTCAATATTTAACAGTCTTTACATCTTTTTTATAGCACTCCTTTTTGCAAATCTGCAGTAGCATTTCATAGTGAAAACGACTGCCAGACAAAGGCCTTCTGAAGCAAACTTACTGCCACTTCTATTTTCTGAAGTCTCCTTTTATCTACACAGCCCAAGACGCCATTGTTTTTGTAGCAGTGATACTATGGGCTCATATCCATAATAAGTAATTATTACCATTACTCATTGTTCTTTTTGTGCATTGCTAGTTCTAAATAGTATTCTTCCCTTTTATGTATTTGCAGATTATTATTTCTTCCCAGGCATCATATTTACTTCCTCTACTCAATAAAGTTTGCCAGTTCAGGTTACAACTTAATTCATCTTTTTTCTCTCTCTTTTCCTTTCTTCTTTTCTTCCTTCTTCCTCCCTTCCTCCTAAAGAGGTAAAATATGCTTTCCTGGCATTTTGGCTATTTAAACTAAGGATATTTGAAAAACAGCTAGTACAAAAAGATCACTTTGACTTTTATGCCTTTTCCTGAAAGTAGAAGATGAAATTCTCATATGAAATATACTTTCCCTGTACTTGGAGGATGGAACATCCTTACTCTCAAGGATGAGAAATCAGAAAGGAGAGAATTCTGCACAGACCTGGTTAGGATAACTGACTGTAAGCCTCCCCACATAATTAGTTGCTTCTTCTTGACTATTCTTTATCCAATCCTGTATATAAGTAATGGGTTTGGGCCATAATCCCAAAAGACACAATCCCAAACACTATCATCTCCTAATATAAATGCTGAAATCCCCAAAGAGCAAAATCCCTAACGTCTAAGATCCTAAAAGTTCAAATCCTCAAAAATATTGTTCAAAGAAAAAAAATAATGAAAAGATGTGTGTGTGTGTGGTGCTAGGGATTGGGCCCAGGCCCTCATGCATGCTAGGCAAGTGCTCTACCACTGAAACACATCCCTAGCCCAAAAAGATTCTTTAAAAGACATTCAAAATATGAAAAACTGTACTGCAAGTATAGGTTATGAGCAATTACACAGATGTAGTCTATAAGAGCAGGCCAATTGTTACAATCATTAAAGAAATTCTGGGGTCTTCCACCAAGGTAAATAGCTGCTCATTTGTTCTGTTTTGTGTTAGGGCCTGGTGATCTTTGGAGAATATATTCACATTCATTTTCTAAGTGTCGTTGCTCTTTTTGAAATACGTCATTGGGTCAGTGTACACCAATATGCAAATTCTTTATTCTCCTGCTACTGTGCTTCTTTGTTGTTTGTGGTACACAGAAATTCATTCCATGTGGCTGCATACACAGACCACACATTTAGTGAAAACAATGCTGGCTACGGAACAGCGACACCATTGTGTGTCTTCTCATCCTGCTGCGCACATAATTATTTTCTAGTCAGTGACTTGGCTTCGGAAGGCAAATGTGGCTTTAATTCATTAAATCTCCTAGGATTTCATCAGCTGGAAGAATGCCAATGCAGACAAGTGACGCTTTTTTCCTTTTTTTTTTTTTTTTTTTTTTTGAGTCAGGGCCTCACTAAGTTGCACAGGCTGCCTCTGGCCTTGAACTTACAATCCTCCTGCCTCAGCCTCCCAAGTCACCAGGATTACAGGTGTGCCATGGTGCCCAGCTACATGACACATTTTTAAACTAAGTTTTCATCATTGCTGCATTGTGTGGCCAGTCCCTTGCCCAGAATTCAATTTTCTACCTCTTTTATATAGCCTTTATTTCCCCCATTCATGGTAATTGCAATTTTCAATATGTCAGCTTTCAGCATTTCAACATTTTGGATTTTAATCTTTCAAGATTGTGATTTGAGAGATTTTAGACTGTAAGCAATTTAATCTGTCAAGATTTCAACATTTGGGATTATGGCACTCAAGATCATGTCTTTCAAGATTATGATTGGCACCAATAAGTAACTGACTCTAACTATTTGGGTCTTCACATTTTTATGAGGGCCTCCGTGCCACATAAAACTTGTGTTATGCTTTTCTCCTGTCATTCTTTTCAGTCAACTTAATTCTTGGTAATGGGTATGGTGACACATACATATCTCAGCACTCAGGAGGCTAAGGCAGGAGGATTGAGTTTGAGGCCAGCCTAGGTTACGTAGTGATATTGTTGTTGTTGTTGTTGTTAGGTGCCGTCGGTTGGTATCCAACTCATAGCGACCCTCATAGGGTTTTTAATGGCTGTTTCGGGATTGCCTTGGGAGTGGATTGCCAGGCCCTTCTCCCATTTTTGTGGTGCCGGGAATTGAACTTGGGACCTCAGAGACTGCAGCGCAGCGCTCTATCAACTGAGCTAAATCCCAGCCCCTACATAGTGATACCTATATCAAAATAATAATAATAATAATAATAATAATAACTATTATTGTTGTTGTTGTTATTATTATTATTATTCTCTGACCTAGTTGGGACCCTAGGAAGATGGAAGTAGTCTTTCCACCTGTACACTCAAATCTTTCATCTTTTCTTTCTTTCCTCCCTGCCTTCTTTCCCTCTTTCCTCTCCTTTCCTCCTTCCTTCTCTCCCTCTCTCATTCTCTCTTCCCCTCCTCCATCCCCTCCCTTCCTCCTTTCTTCCTTCTCTCCTTCCATCCTCCATCTCTCCCTTCCTTCCATCCATCCTTCCTTCTTTTTCTATTTTCCCAGAGTAGTGGCACAAATTGTTTTCTTCCTTCTCATTAGTAGATAAATTGCAGAGAAAAAGGTTTTGACCAAAATGGATCCACACAGTGTAAATCTACACACCTCCCCATCTGAGAGAAAACACTATTAAGTACTTACCATTGTCGATCTGATTGTCAGTCAGCAGTTTGCACTTACCATGAGGGACAGCAGTGATGACTGTGGATTTAGCTTTATTAGAGTGGGATTGGTTTCCGGTCTTAGATCCTTACCCGTTGAAGTGATCTGTTTCCTTTCCACACTGATTTGGTTTTCCTTGTCATAATCATATGTCAAACAACAACTTTGTGCTTCCTTTTCTTTGTGACATAGGCAGTGATGTGAAAGTGCTCCCAGTCATATGCATACTTGTACATGGCCACACTGGAGTTTGATCACATCGACCTTCCTCTAGGCTACATTAAGATGGCAACTGGGAAGAGCAGTTCTCAGTGGCTGGCAAGTTGATTCTGAGCCAAGAATCTCCTCCAGGCACGGTAGCACACACCTGTCATCCTAGCGACTCGGGAAGTAGGAGCAGGAGGATCGCAGGTTTGAGGCAGCCTGCGTAGCTTAGTGAGACCCTGTCTCAAGATGAAAAATAAAAAATGGACTGAGGGTGCAGCTCTGTGGTAGCCCACTTGCAAAGTATGTGTAAGGCCCCGGGGTTCAATGCCCTAGTACCAAAAAAAAAAAAAAAAAAAAAAAAAACCCCAACTCTCCCGTATTCTATTCCCACTTAGTCACAGATGTGGCTAACATAAACACCCAGTCCCTCTATATCTTAGTGTTCTGTGTGTAAAATGAAAAGCACCTGACAAGACATGGGAAGTATGGGATAGCTAATGTCTGAGGATACCTTTCAGGGGGTAGGATCTAAAACATTAAATAAATATATAAATAAAAAATAAATCAAGTTTCACTAGTCAAATTCCTTTAAAAATACATCAGCAATGATAGTTTAGATTGGAAGATAGAGGATGAAACCAGATGAACACTGAAATAGAGCATTTGGCTTTGGAGGAGCTACACTGAGGTCAGTAGCGGGACCACCATTCCGCCATTTCGCCATCACACAGATGGCGGGATAGAATCCCGGAGACTCGGAGGAGACTTCGCACACACACCCACCGGAACCGGACTCAACACTGAGGTGCAACCTTGACATCACACTGTCACCCTGCCCACGGGACACAAACTACAAGTTTCGGGTGAGTCAGTTTGAGGTGGCACACGGAATTGCCATCTTTAGCGGCATACTTCCCTCAGCCTGAGACGCTGGGCTGTTGTAGGTCCCTCACGCAAGAAAACAGGGATCAGATCCATGAGAGTAGATACTCGAGGGTATGGGGAGTAATCGCGGAGGCAACTGGGAAACCGGTGCCAGCGGTACGCATCCAGAGCTCAAACACGGCTCCCTCCCTCCTGTTGTGGCGGGACAGTGGTGCAGACACAATCTCCACAGACATACAGGCACACATACACCTGGATCCCAGACACACCAGAGGGGATCCTAAGTCATCCCACTGCACTGTGGAGAAAGGTGAGGTCTGCGGAGGCGGTTGAGCCCCACGCGGACAGAGCGCTCCTTTTTGGCAGAGTCTTGCGGGACAATTAGACACAATAAGAGCAGTTTCGAGTGCAATTGCCGTACATGGACAGACCTGCTACAGATTCTCTCTGGGGGGGTGGGGTTGAATATCATCCCACCCACAAGAGGATTTGGTCTCCCCAAGTGGTCTCCCAAGTGGGCGGAAAGCCCTGCAATAAAAAAATCCACGATAGCAGCCATATTCCCTCCATGCTATAGGCTTTGGACCAGAAATCTCTGATTTGGGGAATTGGCACCCGAACTACGTGGGACAGGGAGAACCCCAGGGAAGACCCCACAGGTTCCACTGCCTCTCAAACAATACAATAGAATATTTTGTGGAACCATCTCTTTGGGCATTCGATGTCCCACTTAAACCCAGGACATTGTGGGGCAATCCGCCATTTTCTACGTAATGGGCAAAGTCTCTATAGACTAAGACAGACTGCTCCTGCAGGTTGTGTGAAAACACTGCCATCCTGAGTTCTGGAGGGAGCAGTGCTTCCTACAGTATCAACTTCAACCGGTGGAACTGGGTGTCCACAGTGCAGATTCCACCTGCAAGAACATACAAGGGTGTTTTTCTTTTCTTTCTTTCTTTTTTTTTTTCCTTTTTCTTTTTATATGGGGATTTGAATCCAGGGTCTTGCGCCTGCTTGCTTTGCAGGTGCTGGACTGCTGCACTGCACCCCCAGCCCATATTTTTTACTTTTTGAGACAGGGGCTTGCTGGGTTGCACAAACTGCCCTTGATCTCAGGCTTGTGGTCCTCCTGCCTCCGCCCCCCCCCCAAGCCACTGGGATTGCAGGCGTGCACCACCACACCTGACCACAAGTGTTTTTATATGTGTATGTGAGCGTGTATGCATGGTTTTGTTTTTGTTTTTGTTCTTTTATTTTGTTTTTTGTTTTTTGGGTTTTTTCTTTGTTTGTTTGCTTGTTTTTGTTGTTTTGTACAGGGGTTTGAAACCAGGGTCTTGCACCTGCTTGCTTTGTAGGTGCTGGACTGCCACGCTGTGCCCCCAGCCCATACTTTTTACTTTTTGAGACAGGGTCTCACTGGGTTGCGCAGGCTGCCTGTGATCTCGGGCTTGTGATTCTCCTGCCTCCACCCCCCAAGCCACTGGGATTGCAGGTGTATACCACCGCACCTGACTACAAGCGATTTTATATGTGGGTCGGAGTGTGTATGCGTGAGTTTTTTTTCTTTTTTCTTTTCACTTCTATTTTCTTCCTTTCTTGTTTTACTCTCTTCCCTCTTTCTATTCTCCTTCTCTTTTTCTTAAGCTATATATGTGTCTTTGTATTAATTATTTTACCCTTAAGTCTTAACCTTAATTTTAATTTTGACAGTTATTTCTATTAGCCTCTGTCCTCTACCTCCTCTTTCCCCCTCATCTGTCACCAGATCCCCCCTTTCTCACCCTACAGAGGAGAAACAAAATCTATCACGTCCCTAGCCTTAGTCCCTTTGGAGTTGGGCTGGTGGACTAAAGAGAGAACCACACAGACCAAAAAGCTGAGAATAAACCCAGTTTATAAGCTCAACTAAGCACCAGAGATTCAGCACCACACAATCTCAAAGGAATAACAGAGGGAGAAGTTCTGCTCACTCAGGAGAGAAGAATTCTACTTCCCAGAACATATTATGGGAAAACAAAGTAAACCTTCAAAAAACACAAAGGGGCAGGATGGATCTGAAGGCCCCACAGAGCAAAGCCCCCCAGCAAATAACTCCAAGGACTCTCAATTCTTAGAGATCTCTGATCCGGAATTCAGAGTCATGGTTATAAACATGCTAAGAGAAATTAAAACGAATACCACAAGCACCCTGGAAATCCTTGAAAAGAAGGTATCTCACTTGGAATCCATTCTATCATCCCAATTAGAAATGATAAGGAAAAACCAAGCAACTCTCCTTGAAACTCAATCCAACTTAACTGAATTGAACTCGGCTAAAGAATCCTTATGGGAGAAGGACCTGGCAATCCACTCCCAAGGCAATCCCAAAACAATCAGCCATTGAAAACCCTATGAGGGTCGCTATGAGTCAGATACCGACTTGACGGCACCTAACAACAACAACAAAGAATCCTTTTCATCGAGCTTGGATGAATCTGAGCTGAGGATTTCTGATTCTGAAGATGCCATAAGTGAAGTTAAATACAAACAGACAGAAATGGAATCAGTGATAAAGGTATTAAAAAAATTTTCCAGGAGAACTCAGATAGAATGAAAAAAATGAAACTTAAGAATTCAGGGCATCCCTGAAGGAGAAGAAAGATCCACTGGAGGCCTTCAAAATCTAGTAAAGGATATCCTGAAGGAAAACTTCCCAAAGATAGTACAGGAAATGGAAATATACACCACTGAGACATTCAGGACTCATTTGAAGGCCGACTTAAGTAGATCATCCTCAAGACACATCATTGCTCACATGCTGTCATTAGAGACCAGGGAAGCTATCCTGCAAGCAGCAAGACAGAAAACCCTCATTACTTATAAAGCAAAACCTATTAAAATTACTGCAGACTTCTCCATGTCAACATTGAAAGCTAGAAAGGAATGGACACAGGTGATTCAAATCCTAAAAAAAATCTCCAGCCAAGACTAATATATCCAGCAAAATTATCTTTGAAAATAGATGAGGAGTATAAGACATTTAATGACATTGATGCTTTTAAATGATATGCAACCACCAAACCAGCACTGGAGAGGATTGTAAATCAACTACCACATCCAGGAGAGTTAAGACAACCCTATAAAGGAAAACAAAGAACTGGTTAGCTGAAATGAGTGCAACCCAAGA
>VMDO01011717.1:0-31392 GCA_007922755.1 Pedetes capensis
GAAACCGACTCGACGGCACCTAACAACAACAACAACAAAAACTGGCATAATAGGGAAATACCTCAACATCTTATGACAGACCTACAGCCAATATCATATTAAATGGAGAAAAACTGAAACCATTTCCTCTAAGATCAAGAACAAGACAAGGATGTCCACTCTCTCCTATCTTACTCAATATTGGGATCGAAGTTCTAGCCAGAGCAATCAGATAAGAGGAAGAAACCAAAGGAAGAGGTCAAACTATCCTTATTTACAGATGACATGTTCCTTTACCTAAAGGACCCCAAAAACTCCTCTGGAAAACTCTTGGACCTAATTAACTCCTTTGGCAAAGTATCAGCATACAAAATTAACACTCAAAAATCAATAGCCTTCTTTTATACCAACTGTGACCAGGAAGAGAAGGAAATAGGCAACAATCCCTTTCACAATAGCCCACCAAAAATTTAAATACTTAGGAATCAATCTAACCAATGACCCTGAAGATCTCTACAAGGAAAACTTCAAAACATTAAAAAGAGAAATCACAGAGGATATCAGAAGATAGAAGAACCTCTCCTACTCATGGATTGGGAGAATCAATATTATAAAAATAGCTACACTACCAAAAGAAATTTGCAGATTTAATGCAATCCCATTAAAATTCCAATGACAGACTTGGCAGAAACAGAAAAAGTAGTCAAAAAATTCATATGGAAACACACAAAACCAAGTATATGCAAAACAATCTTAAACTGCAAAACCAGTATAGATGGGATCACAATTCCCGACTTTAAACTAGAGGACTACAGTAGAAAAAACAGCTTGGTACTGGCACAAAAATAGGCCTGAAGACCAGTGGAACAGAAGATCCAGAGATATACCCTCATAACTATAACCACTTGATCTTTGACAAAGGGGCTAAACACAAAAATTGGAGATAAGATAGCCTCTTCAACAAATGATGCTGAGAAACTTGGATTTCCATCTGCAGAAAAATGAAAACAGACCCATACCTCTCAATTTGTATGAGAGCCAACTCAAAATGGATAAAATTTTAACATAAAAACAGAAACCTTAAAACTACCAGAAAAAAAGATAGGTAACATGCTCCAACACATAGGCAAAGGAAAGCATTTCCTTAATAAGGTTCCAATCACTCAGGAAATCACACCAAGAATAGACACATGTGATTACATGAAATTAAAAGGCTTCTGTACAGCAAAGAAAATAATCAACAGAATTAAGAAAGAGCCCCCTGAATAGGAGAAAATCTTCACATCCTACACAGCCAACAGAGGACTAATTTCCAGAATTTACAAAGAGCCCAAGAAAGCAAATCCCAGGACAACAAACAACCCCATATACAAGTGGGCAAAGGAAATGAACAGACAGTTGTCAAATGAAGAAGTTTGTAAGGCCAAGAAGCACATGAAAAAATGCTCAATATTCCGAGCCATTAGGGAAATGCAAATCAGAACAACTCTGAGATTCTACCTAATACCAGGAAGAATAGCCAAGATCAACAAAATAAGTAATAACAATTGCTGGTGAGGATGTGGAGAAAAAGGAACCCTCTTACACTGTTCATAGTACTATGAATTGGTTCAACCACTTTGGAAATCAATATGGAGATACCTCAGAAACTAAAAACAGAACTATACAGCTATACCACTACTGGGAATATACCCAAAGGAAGATGAGTCATCATACCACAGAGACAACCATATCTCCATATTCAATGCAGCACTCTTCACAATAGCAAGGACATGGAACCAACCAAGGCTCCCACCAACAGAAGAATGGACAAAAAAAATTATGGTACAGATACACAATGGAATAGTACTCAGCAATAAAAAATATGAAATAATGGCATTTGCAGCAAAATAGATAGAACTGGAGATCATCATCTTAAGTGAATGAACACAAGCTTAAAAAGAAAAATAACATATGTTCTCATTCATATGTGGGAGTTGAATCTAACTTGTTGTTGTTGTTAGGTGCTGTCAAGTCAGTATCTGACTCATAGCGACCCTACATAACAGCAGGGGAAACACTATTGTCACTGCTTCTCTGCTGTTCATAGGGTTTTCAATGGCGGATTGACTTTTGGGAGTGGGTTGCCGGGTTCATCTCCCAGAATCTAACTTAGATGAAGAAAAAATCCTATACATAAGTTGATATATAAAAATGCATAATTAAACTTACCAAAGAAAGGATAATATAAAGAGTACAATGAAGGAGGGAGGGACTAGCAAAGGGAAGCTAAGATTGCAGAAGGTGGGATGGGGAGGTGAATCAATGTAGAGGGATAAAGGGGAAGAGGATAATTGCAATGTAAACAATGCAACTTCATGAGTACATGGGAAAAATAGGGGGATATAACCCAAATATGTACATGAAGTCTGCTACATATTAGTCAAATGATTCCATTAACCTTGTAAGTTGGTAAAAGTGTAATCAAAGGTGATGTAATAGATGCATAATGGAAAAAGCTAATGCTGTATTACTCTGTACCCCACCAACATTTACCAATAAAGGGAGAAATAAAATAAATAAGTAAATAAATAAGTAAGTATCACTAGACTACCTCCAACTGCCTCCTCCATTTTCTACTAGGCTTAGTAACTTGAGAGTGGGATTGTAAGGTCCCAGGCAACTAGCTTTGGATTCAAGTAAGTGATTCAAGAAAGAGAGTAAGGATACAACTCAATTTCAGATTGGGAAATTCATTTTGGTAAATGGCATTATCATCTTCTCATTCACCACCAATATCTGGAGTCATCTTTAATATCTCTCTACCTTCTAATCTCTCTCTTAAATTGATCTCTTCCTTGATCTTTTTACTGCCACACAGAGGACATTATCAACTGTGATTACTGTTGGTTGCTTCCCAACCATAACCCCTACTTTCACACACCCCTTTCATACAAAGAGCTCACTTCCATTATAAAGCTGGAAAACTTCAGATTCTACACTTGCCTACCCTCTCTTATAGCTAAAACATGCTTATACAGTCTAATTCCAGTCAGAAGCTAGGGACGGTCAACAAAAATTTTCTTCCCTAACAACACATGAAAAACATAAGAACATACCCTTTCTCTTCATCTTGCCATTCAGGTAGCCATCTTGAAGCTATAACAATTAAGCCAAGAAAGATGCAGAAATGCCACCCCAGACTGCAGATATAATTAAACTTCTTTTTAACCGACTTTGTAAATTACAGACTTCTTGTTATGTGTAATAAACTCCTATTTTTAAATCAAGTTCAGTTAATAATCCAACTCCCATTTGGCTATTGGGACAGCCTCTCAGATTCCCAATTGGTCTGATTTGTTCTTCAATATCACTATTAAAAAAAAAAAAAAGCATGAGTTTTTACCATGAACTGTACACCAGTGGAAAATGTCCTAGGGTAGTCTACTGATCACAGTTCAAAACCCAAACACCAATGCACCAATCAATCTTTAGATAGATTCTCTACTGGCCTTCTTGTGCCCATATACCACACATGAAAGCCATACAAACCACTTCTCATCCCAAATGCCTTGTAATTTCCTACTGCTATAACTGCTCACATAATTCCTTCAACCTACAATTTTATTTTTTTCTGCTATTTTTCTACCAGTCAAAATCCTACCTAGCATTTAAAGAACTGGAATCAATTTCTCTCTGTTTTGGTATTAACATACTCTGTTTGCACTCAGCAACTGCTGCACTTGCCACATTTTTTTCTTACATATAAATACATATACCTGTTTTCTCCACACAGCTGGAGGCTTTGTGAATGTAGCATACATAGGTAAACATACAAGATGGTCCTTGGATTATTCAACTGAATTTGTTCATAATCACTTAGATATTCTCAGCTATATTCTTTAGGGGCCAAAGGGATGACAACTTCCCTTTAAAGGGAAAGAAAAACTGTAATAAAAATATCTGAGGACTTAGGGAGAGTCACAATGAACTTAGGATACAAAATAAAATGTTTCCACCATAGTTGCTAAAGGAGACTGATAAAGACAATATAAAGCCTTACAAAAGGCTTAAAATACATGTATATGCTTGTTCACTTCTACCCTCTTTTGACTTCTTGCTATGTCAGCCAATAAATGTCTCAGCTTCAATCTCATTTCATTTTAGTCCCAAAAAACACTGTTGGGAACTGAAAATCAAAACCATACCACTTCTTACCTACAAGGATAACTATAATGAAAAAGATAAGTATTGGTGATGATATGGAGAAACTGGAATCTTCATACTGATAGTGAGAATATAAAATAGCACAGCCACTTTGGAAAACAGTTTGACAGTTTCTCAAACAGTTAAACATTGAGTTTTCCTATGATTCAGCAATTCCAACAGTAGGTATACATCCAGGAGGACTGAAATATATGTACTCACAAAAACTTGTACACAAATGTTCACAGTAACACAATTCATAATAGCTATAAAAGTGAAAATAATCCAAATGTCCATCAAGTAATGAAATTGATACATATTGTGCAGTATAGTCATACAATCTTCCATCTGTCTATCAGATTGTTGTGCTGTGGAGCTTAAGTGCTGCTGTAAGGCTGAAAGCTATGCCACCAGTACTTCAGATACCAGCAGGGCCACCCATGGCAGACAGGCTTCAGCTGAACTTCCAGACCAAGACAGACTACGGACAAGGACTTGGCAGTTCACTCCCAAAATAATTAGCCATTGAGAACCCTATGAATAGCAGAGAAGCACTGTCAAATACAGTGTCAGAGAATAAGCCCCCAGGCTGGAAGGCATTCAAAAGACGACTAGGAAAGAGTTGCCTCCTCAAAGTGCCTCCTTAATGATGGGAATGGAGTAAAGGCCCTGGGACCTCCATTTGCTGATACAGCGTGACTCAGAAGGAGAGAAGCACAGTGGCTGAAACAATGGGCTCAAGCATTAAAAGATTGTGTGTATGGTACAGTGTCGGGGAGTGTTTTATTCTGTTGCACACAGGATCGCTATAAGTTGTACCTGACTGGATGGCACCTAACAACAACAACATAGCCATACAATGGGATATTAGTTTTTATTAGCAATAAAAAGTAATGAAATACACAGTTGTCACGCCTTCTCTATGATTTCACTTTCCACAATTTCAATTACTCATGGTTAACTGCAGTCTGCAAATATTAAAAGGACAATTCCAGAAACAAACAATTCATAAGTTTTTAATTGCACACCATCTGAATGGCATGATGAAATCCAGCACTATCCCACTGCTTCACACCCTGACTCTGCTGGTATGTAAAACATCCCATTGTCTAGTATATCCATGTTATCCACTAATTAGTTACTTAGTAGCTCTTGGTTATCAGATTGACTACAGCAATATTACACTATTTGGATTCTTATTTTACTTAACAGTGGCCACAAAACACAAGAGTAGTGATGCTGACAATTCAAATATGCCAAAGAGAAACTGACAAACCCGTGGGGAGAGGCAAAAGTGAAGACAATTTACTAGTAAGTAGAACAGTACAAGTTGAAAAGTATCTTGCTTTTTTATCTTGACCAAATGATAGCTAGAAAGGTTCAACACAATTGTGAAAGTGAATTTCTATAAGCAGGAGCAATTCTGTATGATGAAAATGAAAACATGCACATATATAAACATAAATGTGTGTGTGTGTGTGTGTGTGTGTGTGTGTGTGTGTGTGTGTGTGTGTATTGGGACTGGGATTTAGCTCAGTTGGTAAAGTACCACTTTGCGGTCTCTGAGGTCCCAAGTTCAATTCCCAGCACCACAAAAGGAGGAGAAGGATGTGGCAATCCATTCCCGAGGCAATCCTGACACAGTCATTGAAAACCCTATGAGGGTAGCTATGAGTTGGATACGACTTGATGGCACCTAACAGCAACTATATATATGCATGTGAGGGGGGAGGTTAAGTTCCCTGGGGAAATCGTATCTTAGTGATTTCACCTGTTATACAATCAAAAGACCTGGAATGGAGGTCATTCTCGATCCCTTCCTCTCCTATTTCATATACAACCCATAACCAAGACCTATCAATTTTATCTCCTTTTCCATCTCCAGTGCCCATACCTCAGTTAAAAATATCACCATGCTCTCCTGCTTATGTTATTGTAATAGCCTAAAGTGGTCTCCTGTATCCACTCTAGCATACACATACCACATCCACGCAAGAGTCAAGTAACTTTTAAGCAAATCTGAGCCCGTTACCCTTAGGATAAACTCCAAATTCCGAAATTCCCTACATGGTCTCTAAAGCTGCTACTCTTCCTCTCATACTGATTGTCACTACATTGGTTTTCTTTTGGTATCTCCACAACCCCATACTCCTTTACACTCAGAGTTGTCCAGCACAAAGGTCCTACCTCTCTAAGAGTTTTCATTCTAATGGAAAGGGAGGAGAAAGAAAGAAAAAAAGAAAAGAAAGATAAGTCAGGAAAGGAGAGGAGAGGAGAGGAGAAGAGAGGACAGGACAGGAAAAGTAAGAGAAGAGGAGGGGAGGAGAGGGGAGAGAGACTTAGAAGCAATAATAAATATTACCATGAAAAAAATAAAACAGAGTGATGTGATAGAGGGGTAATTATAGGAAGGGAGATGTAATTAATATTATTCCCTAGGGAAGACTCTGCTAAACCTTTAGATTAGCATCAGTATCTTGTTATATGTTTTCCTAACAACACAACTTATCTTTTGTAGCATTAATACAGATATAAATAACTTGAGCAGTAAGCCTTCTTCACCACTCTATCCAAAATTGATACCACAGTATCTGACATATATTGATGTTGTTGTTAGATGCCATCAAGTCAGCATCCGGCTCATAGTGACCCTACCTACAACAGGTGAACACTATTGTCAGTGCTTCTCTGCTATTCATAGGGTTTTCAATGCCTGATTGGTTTTTGGGGGTTGCCCGGTCCTTCTCCCAAGCCTACAACACCTGGTATTCCCAGGCCATCTCCCATCCAAGTACTAACCAGGCCCGACCCTGCTTAGCTTTTGAAATCTGACGGGATTGGATGCCACAGTGCCACAGCTGCTGGCTATCTGACATATAGCAGGTAAATAATAACCATGTTTTAAAGGAATGCTTTGGGTTCTTCAGCTTTTACAAACTAAATAAAAAAACCATAGGCTATTTGATGTAATCAGTTAACCTACCAAGCTCTGCCAGAGGTAAAATCAACAAACATCAAGAGGAAGGAGAGAGGTCATCTGCCAATCCCTGCTCTGTGAGGCTTCTCTGTGAGCCTAAGCAAGCACTCTCTGCTACCTTTGATTTATTTCAGCCTGTTATATTTCCTGCAGGGCTTCATAAGACACGCACTTAACAGCTGGCTTCCATCTTCCCTAGCTAATCATGTATAAAAACAAAACATCATTTATAATATCACAATCATATCCACAGCAAATATGAAAATGTCAGAGACCCCCAACTCAAGGACTACCAGGAAAAGTAGTACCCTTGCAAGGGATTTTGTCAGAGGCAGATGTTAGCTACTCAAGATCCATTTACAGGGCTTGTTTTTATGCAAGTGTATTTTTTCCTGACCTCAATTTCCTCCTTTAAAAATGACATTTATTTGGTACACTCTGTAGATTCTGACATTTTTTCCTTTTCTTTGATTAAATATAACATCCTTTAGCAACATGAAACCGTACCCCTTTTTTCTCCATTATAAAAACACCTTCTTCCATCAGACCATTTTTGCAAAGATTTGACACTCAAAACATTTGAGTATTACTTATAATGGGGAAAGTTCTTTAAAAGAACTAGAATTGTAGCTGGGTGCAGTGGTGCATGCCTGTAATCCCAGCGACTCGAGAGGTGGAGGCAGGAGAATCGCAAGTTTGAGACCAGAGGCAGTCTGCATAACTTAGCGAGACCCTGTCTCAAAAAGTAAAAAAATGGGCTGGAGGTGCAGCTCAGTGGTTCAGCACTTGTAGAGCATGCGAGCGTGAAGCCCTGGGTTCAACCCCCAATACCACAAAAAAAAAAAAAAAAAAAAAAAAAAAAGAACTAAAATTCACAAGCTCCATGAAGTGGTGACTGTAAAGACAAGCTGGGAGCTAATTAAGCTAAGCAATTCTCATTAATGGGAGCAAAAAAAAAAAACTAATAATTGCCTCCTACGTCCTTGGTCTAATGCCTATTAACTAGTGTCCAGGGAAAGTTTCACCTCAATATTTCTCCAAATATCCCTCTTTTTCCAACTATTTCTTCCACACCACCTCTGCCCACCAGAGTGGTTTGATACTAGAAATTTAATCCTTTGGAAAAGAAAAGAGACCAGCCATGTATAGTGGCACATGCTTCTAATCTCAGCAACTCAGGAAGCTGAGGGATGAGGAACAAAAGTTCAAGGCCAGAGGCAGCCTGGGTAACTTACCAAGAACCAGTCTCCAAATAAAAAAAAATTTTAAACGGGCTAGGTAGCAGTTCAGTGGCAGACCACCTGCAAAGTATGTGTAGGTCCCTGGGTTCAACTCCCAATGCTGTTAAAGAAAAAAACAAGTGCACAAATTATCCTGAAAAAGTCTTCCCTTGACAGGTGCCACCTTTACTCATGCACAGCTAGTTTGCTCACTAAAATATTCTATTCATAAACAAGCCTTTTTATCCTGTTATCACTTGTCGTTATTGTTAGGTGCCATCAAGTTGGGTCCAACTCATAGCAACCCTATTTACAACAGAACAAAACATTATCCAACACTGTCATGCACACAGATCTTTTTGTTTGAGCCCACCGTTGCAGACACTGTGTTTCTTATCATTTTGAGTTGTGCCACATCAGCAAATGGAGGTCCCAGGGGCTTTACTTCATTCCTATCATTAACATTGACTCTACTTTAAGGAGGCAATTCTTCCCTAGAGTCTTCTTTTTGAAAGCCTTCCAGCCTGACAGGGGCTCATTTTCCTGCACTATATCTGACAGTGCTTCTCTGCTATTCATAGGGTTTCCAATGGCTAATTGTTGCAGGAGTGGGCTGCCAGGTGCTTCTCCCTAGTCTGTCTTGGTCTGGAAGCCCAAATAAAACCTGTCCACTATGGGTAGCCCTGCTGGTATCTGAAATACTGGTGGCATGGCTTTCAGCATCACAGCAATACGCAAGCCCCTACAGCACAACAAGCTGATAGACACGTGGGGACCTATTATCACTGGCATCTATTAATTTTCAAACTGTTTCTACCATGATAAAATTTCCATTCTGTGTAGATTTTGGAAATAATCATTCTAGTCAACACCCAATTCATACTGACACACACAAAAAAATTTTTAATTCCTCAGAGGAGTTCTAAAAAACCAAAGTTTAGCACTATTTTAAGCTAAAGAAAGTAAGGAATTGGCTAACAAAATAACAAGAAAACAACTGCTTAAAATCAATGTGCTATACCAATTAGAATCTTTAAAACCCATGTCACTCTTTAAAAACTCTCTATAGATTTGTGTTCCTTTATTATAACCTTAAACTACAAATAGTTAAAAGACCATTTTCTCAAATCTACTCTTCCCTCTCCCTCACAGTACTAGGGGTTGAACCTCACGCATGCTAGGCAAGTGCTCTACCACTAAACTGCAGCCCCTTTCTTATTTTTGAGGCAGGGTCTTGCTCAGTTACATAGGCTGCCTCTGGCCTCAAACACACAATGCCACTTCAGCCTCCCGAGTCTCTGAGATTACTAGTGTGCACAAGCAGTCTCAAATTACTCTTCCTTCTAAGGTTCTACAGCCTTAAATACTTCTTGTTGTTAGGTGCCGTCAAGTCAGTGGCCAGCTTATAGCAACCTCATAGACAATAGGCAAAACAGTATTTTCAGTGCCTCTCCACTATTCATAGGGTTTTCAATGGCTGATTGGTTTTTGGGAGTGGGTTGCCAGGTCCTTCTCCCAAGCCTACAGCACCTGGCGTTCCCAGGTGGTCTCCTATCCAAGTACTAACCAGTCCTGACCCTGCTTGGCTTTCAAGATCTGACGGGATTGGACGCCACAGTGGTATGGCTGCAGGTGCCTTAAACACTACCTTTATTATAAAGACACCTAATTTTAAATCTCCAGCCCCAACCTCTCCTCTGAGCTCTGGACTTCTTCAACATATTCAGTCAGCTGTCTACTGGGCATTTAAGACTTAATATGTATAAAAGAGAATGAATTCTAACCCCCAATCTCTCCTTTGGAAGTCTTCTCCATCTCAGAAAATATCACTACCATTCACACAGCTGCTAATACCAAAACCAAAGAACCTGGAAAGAAATTAAATTCAATGTGAATGAACTTTGAGCACACTTTGCTAAGTGAAAAAAGCCAGACACAATAGGAGAAATATTGTATTATTCCACTTATATGAGGTATCTAGAATACTCAAATTTACAGAGAAAGAAAGTAGACTGGTAGTTACCAGGGGCTGGAGGGAGTAAGAGGAGAAAAAGAGGGTTATTATTTAATGAACACTGAGTTTCAGTTTAGGATGATGTAAAAATTCTTGGTAGACAATGGTAATGGTTGCACAATGATGTGAATTATACTTAATGCCATTTTGAAAGGATTAAATAATAAACTTTCATACATATTACCACACAAAGGAAAAAATAAGAAACTATCTTGCTTTCTTTCACCATCAACATCAAATTCATACCAAGTCCTATCTTCAAAATATTTTTAGAACCTAAGAACTTATATCTACCACCATAGTCTAAACTATCATCTTTAGCCTAGAGTCCCACATTACCCACTGGCTAGTCTGTTTCCATTCTTATTCTCCTACACTCTAATCTCTCCATCACAGCTAGATACTTTTTAGGAACAAATTAGACCATGTCACCAACCTGATCAAGATTCCACTACATGCCAGGTGCAGTGGCGCATACCTGTAATCCCAGCAGCTCGGGAGGCGGAGGCAGGAGGATTGCAAGTTCAAGACCAGAGGCTGTCTGCATAACTTAGTGAAACCCTGTCTCAAAAAGTGAAAAAAGGAAAAAGAAAAAGAAAAAGAAAAAGAAAAGACAAAAAAAGGGTTGGAGGCAGCAGCTCAGTGGTCCAGCACTTGCAAAGCATGTAAGCACGAGGCCCTGGGTTCAACCCCCAGTACCAAAAAAAAAAAAAAAAAAAAAAAAGATTCCACTACATCATATTCAGAAAAAAAGAAAGCCAACTTTCCACTATGTCTGATGAGGCTCTGCAGGACATGCACCTGCATACCTCTCCTCTAATTCGCCTTAGTCACACTGACCTTTCCCCTGTTCTTCAAATAATCCAAGCTGATTCCACTTTAGGGCTTTTACTCTTCCTGTAGCCCACTTTCTCAATTTCATTCAGATTTCTGCCAAATGTCATGTCTTCAGAGATATTGTCTCAAACAACCCTAAAAAGAATTTCTCCTATCACTTTCTATTTCCTTACACTCCTTTATTATTTTTTATAACTTGTATTGCTTCCTAAAAGTATGTACTTATTTACTATGCTTCCACAAATAGACTATAAACTCCTTAAAGGCAGAAACTTTGATTTACCACTACATCTGCAGGATTCAGAAAAGTGCTTAGCACTTTTTTAAGTACTCAGTAAATTCTTAAATAAATGAACACAATTATCCTTGTTTGTAGATGCATTGCACACTATTCCTTTGATTTTCATTTCATACAAATAGACTTTATTGGATATTAAAGGTAAGCATATAATTTGAAAAAACTGAGAGGAAACCTCAATCTCCCCAGTTTCCATTTTACCTTTTTAATCAGGGTCAGACCTCACAAATGGGCCAAATCTGTCACAATGCAATCAGTGTGGCTCACAATACATACCTCTTTTATCACTGTGAACTTCATTTAAATTTTTTAAATAAACTAATTTAAAAACATTAAGAATGCTATTAGGACCATGCACTCCCAGACAGTTTTTTCTCAGAACTGCCTCTTCAGTTCATCAGTTCTCCACTAAGGAAATCCGAGGGACTGTCAAAGTTCAGACTTCCAAAAAGAACTATAATATGAAGCCTTCCCTACTTTAGCTTTGAAGACTGGTCATTTTGAAAGACCTGTTATTAGATGCTAGGGTTTAGCTCAATTGGTAGAGCACTAATCATTCACTTTTAATTGTACAGTAGGTTTATTTTCATTTATTGATGTCACAAAAAATTATGTTTTCTGGGTTTCTGCTGTGTATAACCTATGAAAAAATATACTCTAGACAAAATTTAAAAATAAATAAATAAATAAATAAATAAATAAATTGTAGAACACTTACTCTGTGCTTTCTGAGGCCCTCAGTTCAACCCCTAGTACCACAAAAATGGGAGAAGGACATAGCAGCCCACACCTGAAACAATCAGCCACCAAAAACTCTATGAATAGCAGAGAAGCACTGACACAGTACCAGGCATGGCACAGTGTCAGGGAGTGTTTTGTTCTGTTGTACACAGGCTCACTATGAGTTGGATTCAACTCGAGGGCCACCTAAAGACCACACCACAACAGAATATCTGAATATTTAATTGCCTTAATTGCTTACAGATGCTTTTAACTTTTATGTCTCTGATACTATCACTTAAACCACATTTTACTTTGCTATGGTATGATAAAATAATAGCCATGCCTTAATTTCTATGACAAGTCCCTCTCCATCACTACACAGGTAAATGGAAACTAAGCAATTGTTATGCCGTTGCATATACAAGCAGAGTAGCCAACAGAAAAAATTCACAAACTAAATGGGATTATGCCCATTCAGAATGGTAATTCTCACTAATGTTTCTTCAGCTGCACAGAATGTTTTAAATGGCTAATAGAAATATGGCAGATATTCTCCCTTAAATAAGCTATATTTTTAATCATTTTTAAAGAAAAGGCATATGTGAATAATAGAATTAGACATGTTGATCATTCTTTATTTAAGCCACCCCAAATAGCCCAAAGGACAAAACTAGCACCTTGATCAGTTTCCATGGTGACTGGCCCTATCACACTGCACGTAACATTCCAGTATGAATGTGAAGGCAAAGCTCTTCCAGGGTTTGGAGAAGCTTTATGATTCCTATTTTACTGACAGGAAAAAAAATCCAGAGAGAAACCTTATCTCCATGCAGGGGATCTAGACTGCCTTCAAAGACTGACTGAGTACTTTCTTCCCTTATTTCAAGAATGTTACATTGGTTAAGAGCCATAGGCAGTAATCCAACTTGTCATTTATTGCTCTTAGAAAAATCTTAGCTTGTTATCAGTCCTGACAGTAATGAAATCATTTTTTAAAGCAACAGTAGAGCAGAGTTATTCCTTCCAACTCAACTAAAAAATAGGTGGTTGTACTTTATCACTCACTGAAGTAGAACATGCTGCCTGTTCTCTTAAGCAGTCATTCAAGATTTTTACAGAAGTACAAAGGAGACTTATGTCCTTTTAGAAGACAAGAGAGAGACTTTCTGAAGAAGCTTCTTAAGAAGACCTAAAAGAACTATTTCAGCAATCTATTTTCTATAAAATTGGTTGATGTGGCTAATTTGGCCAGGCATTTGAGAGATGGAGGAGGAAGCAAGAACACAGTGAGAAGTTCAAGCTTATAATTATTTCGTCTTATTATGCCAACAATAAATAAAGGCTCTTTAAAAGTATTTGCCCTTTCATCTGAGTGCTAGCTGACCCATTTCTGCACAGCAGTGCTAACCTCAGCCCTTTCACACAGTGCAACTGCCAAAAGTGACCTATCACATGCTCCTGACCAGAGAGAAACAGGGTGGAACAAAATCTGTCATGTGAAATATTTTATGGCCTAAATTAAATCTTTAAAATGCTACAACCAAAAACAATACTGTTCTGATTTCAGTTTTATTCTCCTAGCAAATAAGAAGGTTTCACAGAGGAAACGACATCCAACATGAGACCTGAAGAATAACAGGAGGAGGTAAAGAAGGCAAGGAAGACAGTCAAAGTAGCAATACAAAGTCAGATATAGAGTGTAAAACTAAGTAGAGCCAACCTTTAAGAACTAAACTTAGCAACTTAGAGACTTATATGCAGCAAGAGCTTCCTACAAACATTATGATAAATCATTATTTAATTCAAGGTTGTTGTTGTTAGGTGCCACCGACTCACGGTGACCCTCATAGAATTTCCCATGGCTGACTGTTTTGGGATTACTTTGGGAGTGGATTGCCATGTCCTGCTCCCGTTTTTGGGGTGCTAGGGATAGAACCCAGGTCCTCAGAGAGTGCAGAGCAGCACTCTACCAACTGAGCTAAACCCCAGCTCAGGCTTGTTAGGTGTCATCAAGTCAGGTCCAACTTACAGAGACCCTATGTACAACTGAATGAAACACTCCCTGACACTGTGCCATGCTCAGCATTATTGTTAGTGCTTCTCTCCTTTTAATAGGGTTTTTGATGGCTGATTGTTTCCAGAGCGGGCTGAGGGGTCCTTCCCAAGCCTACAGCACCTGGTATTCTCAGGCAGTCTCCCATCCAAGGACTAACTAGGCCCAACCCTGTTTCCCAAATCTGACACCAAGGTGGTATGGCTGTAGGCCTAATTCAAGGTAGGAAATATTAAACTGCTTAGTTAACAGATCATGAAAAGCCCTCAAGTGAAAGATGATAAAATTCTTACCTTCCTAGGTTCATGGTAGAGGGGAAAAAAAAAAAACAAAAAAAAAAAAACCACTATTTCCCAAATAAAAAAGGCCAGCATTCAGTGACTGATATGAAGTGGGACGGAAGAGATGAAAGATAAAGATAATGTCAAGGCTGTAAGGCTTTGGACACTCCTTCCATCAGAAGTGAGGTCTGTGTCTCCTCCTCTTGAATCTGGGAAGGCACAGGACTACTTCAGCCAAGAATCCAGCCTGACCACAAAAGGTAGGTCACAGCTTCTTCATTTACTGGGACACTATCTCTGCGAATTCTCAGCCACCAATGAAGAAATTCAACTACACTGAAGCTGCCAAGCTATGGGGAAGTCCATGCAATGTGTGGTGGCCAAGTAAAAGCACTCCAATCAGCAATCCTAGCTGAATCAGGCCTTTAAATCATCCCAATCCAGGTACCAAGCATGTGACTGAAGAACCTCCAGATAATTCCAGGCCCTAGCCATCTGAGTCTTCCCAGCTAAAGCTCCAAGCACTGTACAGCATTGCTGTCCTCTAGAATCTATGAACATAATAATAAAATGGCTGAAGCTTTATGTGACCAAGTTTAGGGTAGTCTGTTACATATCAATCAATAACTGAAACAGGTAGTGTTAACATGTAAGTGAATTATTAAGGAACACATGAGCCAGAGGATATAGAGAGGAAGAAAATTATGGTGGTTCTAGTCAGAGCATTTAAATCTCACACATCTTCAGAACACCAAATGGAGATATTAAGTAAACTACTTAAAAGGATCTAGATTTTTAAAAAGAGGCAGAGGCTTAAGCAGCAGTATATGAAGACAAGGGGAAGGTGTTAGAGGGAGAAAAATAAGAGATAGATATAGAATAATATGAAAGGTTAGAAAGGAAGATGAACAGGTCAGGGAAAGAAGAATCAAGAAAGAATAATGCTGAAAAAGCCAGGCAAATAAAAATTCTCTAGGTATCAATACCTGTGGTCAAGAGTATCAAATGCAGGAGGAAATCAAGAAAATCAAGAGAGAAAAAGAACAAATATATTTGGTGGACTGCTGGTAACAAAGGGAGCAGAGATTGAATAGAATGGTGATAAGTCAAATTACAGAATTTCAAAAATGAATGAGATTTGGGTGAACTAACAGAACTGTGTAGAATAGCCTCTCACACAGCTATAAAAGGAAGATAACAGGGAGGTCAGAAGCTTAAAGATAAGCAGGAGGAGAAGGTCTCCTGATTCATTTACTCAGACAACAAATACTTGTTTATGGCTCTCAATGTGTATGAGTAGGATGGACAAGTTTATAGACCCAGGGAAAGGAATTAGTAAAGAGAAACTGAAGGCAACAATAAGGAACTAATTAAGTCAACATTCTAGAAAAGGCAAGAAATGAAGAATCAAGAGCCCAAGTTAGAGGTATTAGGACTGACACCTCCTTCTCTGAAGCAGAAAAGGAAGGAGATAATAATGACTATAGAAAGAGATAAACTTGAGACAGAGAATGTTAAATAAGTTACTCATGGGAAGTCCATTTTTCATGTGGAACAGGAAGCAAGACCACTTGCTGGAAATGAAGAAACTAGAATGGGACAGACGTCTCAAAGAGACCAGGAAAGACTAGGAAGAACATCAGTGGTAAATGAGAAGTATATGTCAAGTGTAATGGCACACACCATAATTCCAGCACTAAGGAGTCTGAGGCCTGCAGCCGTACCACTGTGGCGTCTGATCCTGTCAGATCTCAGAAGCTAAGCAGGGTTGGGCCTGGTTAGTAGTTGGGTGGGAGACCGCCTGGGAACACGATGTGCTGGGGGCTTGGGAGAAGGACCTGGCAACCCACTCCCAAAAAACAATCAGCCATTGGAAACCCTATGAATAGCAGAGAAGCACTGACAATACTGTTTGGCCAGGTACTCATAAGGTAGCTATGAGCTGGACACCGACTCAACAGCATCTAACAACAACAACAACAACAACAACGAGTCTGAGGATGGTGAGTTCAGGCCAGCCTGGGCTACATAATGAGACCCTGTCTTAAAGAAAAGGGGCAGAGGGAGATAAGTCAAAGAACCATTAAGTCATACAGAGAACCGGGTACAAACTAAAAATGACAACCTCCCAAATAGTCACTCAGGCTATAAATTAACTAAGATGAAGACAAGGGAAGAGCTTTCAACTTTGTATCCCCCATGCCAAGCAGAGTACCCAGGAGACTATAGGCCCTCAATAAATGAAAAAAATCTATAGATGAAGGAATAAGAAAAAAAGCAATTCATCAGAAATCTCTTCAGTATGTATAAACATCAATGAAAAAAAAAAACCAAAGAAACACAAACTCTTTGAAGATAAATACTGCTTCCTTTTCCATTTTTAAATCCAATTAAATTTCTACTTAATGACTCATTCTAGCAATGGAACATGAAAACTTAAAATAACTTTTACTAAAATACCCCAGTAAAATATATATTGACTTTTATTTTGAAATATTACTAATAAAAAGTTTTTATCTAGCTAGCAGTATTAAAAGTTTATTCAGAACTTAGTATAGGTCAGCCTCTCCATGTCTATCAGCATGTTGTGCTGTGGGGGCTTGCATGTTGCTCTGATGCTGAAAGCTATACCACTGGTATTTCAGATACCAGCAGGGCCACCCCTGCTGGACAGGTTTTAGCTGAGCTTCCAGACTAAGACAGACTAGGGAGAAGGACCCAGCAGCCCACTTCTAAAGCAACTTTTGTTGTTGTTAGGTGCCATCGAGTCGGTATCCGACTCATAGCGACCCTCTGTACAACAGGGGAAACACTATTGTCAGTGCTCTGCTGTTCACAGGGTTTTCAATGGCAGATTGATTTTTGGGAGGGGGTTGCCAGGTCTTTCTCCCAAGCCTACAGCTTCTGGTGTTCCCAGGTGGTCTCCCATCCAGGTACTAACCAGGCCTGATCCTGCTTAGCTTCCGAGATCTGACGGGATCGGATGCCACAGGGCTATGGCTGCAAACCAGCCATGGAAAACTCTATGAATAGCAGTAAAGCACTGTCAAACATAGTGCTGAAAAGTGAGCCTCCCATGCTGGAAAGCATTTGAAAAACAACTGAGAAAGAGTAATCTCCTCAAAGTAAAGCTGACCTTAATGATGGAAATGGAATAAAGCCCCAGGAACATCCTTTTGCTAATGTGGCACAATTTAAAATGAGAGGAAACAGTGTCTGCAACAATGGGTTCAAATATAAAAAGATTGTGTGCATGGTAAAGTGGTAGGTAGTGTTTCATTGTGTTGTACATAGGATTGCTATGAGTCAAACCCAACTCAACAGCACCTAACAACAGCAACATAGCCATTGTGCTGAATTCTTTACATATATCATTTAATTTTTAGTGACTTCATTTGCTCAGGGGAAAAGAAGCATAATCTACATTGAACATGCTATAGACAACTTATCCAATACCTGAATTTGCTGTGTATATTTTCTGTTTATGTGTTTGTGTGTGACGACCCATTCTTTTTGGTTTGGGTGTTTTTGTTTTATTTTGTTTTGTTTTGTTTGCAGTGCCGGGGATCTAATCCAGGGCTTGCATATGCTAGATAGGCACTCCACCACTGAGCTACATCCTTTAGCCCAGGACACACTCTTTATTTAACATGTTCCACAGTCATTACTAACATTTATCAAGAGCCCCATGTGCCATCACAGACCAAGCACTGAGGATTAAAAAAAAAAAAAAAAAAAAACCAGGAAAAGACCCAAATCACTGGCCGTTAAAAGTTTCACAAACCGCCAGAGGAGATAAGCCTTTCATCAATATGGAGATGGAAGGGAACTCTATCACTCCAAGATAGTTATAAAACAAAGACAGTTATAGGGAAGGAGAAGAGTTTGGTTTTACACATGCTGAGTTTGTAATGCTTGTAAAGCATTCAAATGATTATCTATAATAGACAACTAGATGGATAGGTCTAGTGCCCAGGAGAGATATATAGCTGGCAACACATTTAGAGTCAAGGGCACATAAGGAGTAACTAGAACTGTGAGAAAAGATGAGGTTACTGGATAGAGTACAAAATGAGAGGAGGCCTAAGAAGAATCATAAATAATACCATCTCTTACGAAGCAGGTCAGAGATTCTCTTAAAATAAGAGCTCCATAAAATAGTTAAGATCCATGGTAATGAACCATCACAGATGCTCCAAAGATACCATTCCACACAGAGGCTCCAAAGATACCATTCCAACTGGAGTTTTTACTCCTTAATGCAACATATCATAGCACCATGTCCTAATAAGTATTCACCTAAACCATCCATATCAGCTCAGCAATCAGAAAGGCTAGGAGGAACCCGGAGCTTTCCACAAAGACCAAACATGTCTTCTAAATAAGTGTAGTATTATTGGTAAAATCTTAAATTGGTAAATACAGAGCACAGGATGATGCCAGATACATATAAATCATGTAGAATAGTTACAGTTCTCCTTTTCTATATTCAAGCAGTCCTGTGGCATATATTTCAAAAAATTATTTAAGCCAAACATGCTGTTTGCTAATCAAAAACACTAATAATCATGTATATTGTTGTTAGATACCATTGATTCAGATGCAACTCATAACGATCCTATATATAATAGAACAAAACACAACCCAACACTGGGCCACACAATCTTTTTTATGTTTGAGCCCATTGTTATAGACACTGTGTTTCTTCTCATTTTGAGTCATGCTGCATTGGACCTAGGGGCTTTACCGCATTCTCATCATTAAGGTCAACTCTACTTTGAGGAGGCAATTCTTTCCCAGTTGTTTCTTAAAAGTCTTCCAGCCTGGGGGCTCATTTTCCAGCACTATATGTGACAGTGCTTCTCTGCTATTCATAGGGTTTTCAGTGGCTAATTGTTTCGGAAGTGGGCTGCCAGGTCCTTCTCCCTGTAAACCATCAGTGGCCCTGCTGGTATCACAAATACTGGTTGCACAGCTTTCAGCATCACAACATCACAGAAGCCCCCACAGCACAAGCTGACAGACACATGAGGGAATCATGTATATAAGATATATTAAATTTCTCTATCTTAAGTATATACAAATATATTAAAGAGGACATGACAGCAACCAATCATAAAATACTATATATTATCTTAGAATTATCACAATATGCTGCTGTATTTCTGCACTCTTTGCTATTAAGTATAAAAAAAGAAAACAAACAACATCTTCCTCAGGATCACAGAATACTAAAGATCTTCTTAAGGGAGACTTAACAAATATCTTTTAAAACACTATAAAGAGACTAGATCTTTCTGAAGAAGTAGCCCAGGGATAGTCTTATTGCTTTTCCTTTTTCATTGTCAATTTCCTTATCTCATATATAAGCATTAAAAATGAAGCTGTCCTCATCTCTGCTGCCTGAAAGATACTTAATAGAAATTTTCCAAGTTGCTAAGCACTATGGAACATGCCTGTAATCCCAGGAACTCAGGAGAGAAGAATCTCAAGTTGAAGGCCAGAGGCAACCTACATAACTCAGCAAGACCCTGTCTCAAAATAAAAAATAAAAAAAAAGTAAAAAGGGACTGGAGGTGCAACTCAGTTGTAAAGCACTTGTCTAGTATGTACAAGGCCCTGTGTTCAATGCCCCGTACTACAAAAAAGAAAAAAGAAAGAAAGAAAGAAAAAAAGAAAGAAAGAAAGAAAGAGAGAGATAGGGGAGGGGGAGGAAGGGAGGAAGGAAGGAAGGAAGGAAGGGAGGAAAGCAGGAAGGAAATTAACACACTAACATCTCACCAAAACTAACAACATTTAATACAAAAGAATCAACCCCTTTTAATTATTGTTTTTGGCCTTTAATTCCTTATTTCATCCTTATCACATTGTCTCTAAAACTCAAGGCTTTGGATGAAATGATAACCAAATTAAAAGAGCCCCACACCTATAAATTTATCTGTTTTCCCATCCATTGAATTTTATCTATTTCCCACCTTATTTAAGAAACATGAGATCTCATCTCCCCATCTACTAAGTGCCCTAGTTAAAAAAAAAATGTTAACACTAGCTAGGCATGGTGGTATGTGTCTATAATACCAGCACTTAGAAGGCCAAGGTGGGGGGATCACAAGTTCAAGGCCAGCCTGGCCTACACAGCAAGACCCTGTCTCAAAAATAAGACAAGAAAAAAGAAGAAGCCATTGGCTCTTACCTCTACCTTACAAAAAGATTGACATTAGCACATCACAAGTTTAAAAAAAAAAAAAAACTCTCCCTCCAGGAAGAGGACCAACAAAGAACAAGGAATGAGAAAAAGGTTGACCTCAAAGTAAATAGCCCAACTTTAACAGCTCAGGAAATAATTATAATAATATCAACAATACCAAAGGATGACAATAATGCAAACAGACTAGATTATTTATGTAATACTGTTGAAAATGTAAAAAGATAGCTCATATAGAAAAAAGTTTGGATTTAAATCATAATCAGGATGCACAGGTACAGATAAATATTCCCAAAAAAAGACATGCAAGTAGAAAGGAGGCCATTGGTGGGGGGGTGGGAGATGGGGGAGGAGGGGCACAAGCAGGTAAGGGGAAAGCTATGTGTGCAATGTACAATGAAATGTATATATGGAAATGTCACAATGAAATACATGTCAGAATGAAACACATTAAGTTGTACATTAAAAATTTCCAAAAAAAAAAAAAAAAAAGCCTCTTCCTCTATGGTTCTCAAACTTAGCACCAAAACACCTAGAGAGCTAGTCAAAATACAGATTGCAGAGCTCCATCCACAGGGTTTCTGATTCTGGAAGTCTGGAGAAGGGTTCAAGATTTTGTATGTCAAGCAAGTTCCCAGGTGGTGCTGATTCTACTGGTCAAAGGACCACATTATGAAAACCAACATCCTAAATAAACAGAGATCACTTAAGATTATTTTTTATTAGTTCTAATCAACATCCTCAGAGAGATTGAAGAGAATGATGTGATCATTTTTTTTATGAGCAACAGCAAAAGAAAACTAAGAAACAGTTTTGGAAAACTGGAAAAAACATAATTTCCAAATTAAAACTTTTTCAGAAAGGCTAAATAAACATGCCAGTATGCAAAATAGTCTAAAGCATTTTCAAAACACAAAGCAAAAGACAAAGAGATAGAGAACATGAGAGAAAAGTTAACTAGCATAAAGAGTCAAAATCTAGGGAGAAAACAAACGCATCACAAAAAGTAATCAATGAAGACAAAAAGTTTTGCCTAAAAGACTCAAGCCTGGGTACTGCAAAGATAATTTCTAAGCAGGCATAAACTTTTAAACTCAACGCTAGACACATAATGTATGTGCCAAAAAACAGTATGCACATCTTAAGCGATATTGACTATGTATTACTCTTCAAAGTTGAATTATGGTAGCACTGTGTATCATGATGTTTGCTCAAACTATGGCATTAATCAAATGCTAACACCAAAATGCAACAGGCAGGACAGTCAAAGAAAATGGCTGAAGGATGGTTGTCGTTCCAGGAGTACAAAACCATTTTGAAGTGGTACTTTAAATTTAAGAATGTTGTAGAAGTACAACAATGGAGGCAAAAGAACCTCCAACACACCCAACAAATGCACATATTCATGGTGAGTTTGAGGTGCATGGTACTTTGTGTGATGCGCACAAAGGAAGATCTGAGAAGCAATGCACAGCAACAAGTCCTCCTCCTTCTGTTATGGTGCTGGAACATTTTACCCGCTAGGCACAGAAGTCAATGTGCATATGAGACAAGAGTTAGTAAAATAAGCATACAACACATTCTTAAAACAGCAAAATAGAAAGGTTTTGTCTCAATGTGTGTATACATTTTTTGGCACCCTCTGTATTTGTGGCAATTTTAAACATTTAAAGCCAATAAAGAAAAACTTAAAACAAAGGAGTATGAATTAGACTATTATCAGACAATTCATTAGCATGTCAGAAGAAAAGGGAATATTATTTTCAAAGTTCCGAGAGAAAACTATTTTGAGTCTGGAATTCTACATCTAGCTAAACTATCAAATATAAAGGCAAAATAAAGACATCTTTGGAAATGAAAGAACTAAGAAATTTGTCTTCCCATATGCATTAGTTTCCTACTCCTTTTGTAAGGAATTATCACACAAGTTGAAATAAGTTTCAGGGAGCTAAAATGATGGTGTTGGTAGAATTATATACCTTTCGGAGTCTAGAAGAATCCACTTCCTTACTTAGTTCCTAGTGGGTATACACATTCCTTGACCAGTGGTCCTCTTCCATCTTTAAGGCTAGTAATAGTAGATTAAGTCCTTCTCACACAGAATCTCTCTGACTCTGATTCTCTTGCTCCCCTTTTTCACTTTTAACGACCTTTGTGATTAAACCTGCCCAGGTAATCTAGGGTAATTTCCCCACCTTAAGATCTTTAACTGAATTATACCAGCAAGTCTCTTTGGCAGTGAAAGGTAATATTTTCACAAGCTCCAGGAAACAGGATGTGGACACCTTTGGCTGGTCATTTTTCTGTCCAACATGCTGTATAAGGATGAAAAGATGTCTTTCAGAAAAACAAAAATGAAATTCAACAAAGACAATAAGATGAAAAATAAGAAAGCAAGCCCCCCATAATAGGAAAGAGAGATGCAAGGAAATTTAAAAAGAAAAATTTGACATTGATTGTAGAATTTTCTCATTGTAGGAGAATATAATTACACTTTCTTCTCTAAAAGCACAATCATGCCACTTGGCTTTACAGTGAATAAAATTTAGATAACCAACATACTATAAGTGTTTATTATTTTCCCATTTTCAAAAATAACAAAGGGTCAAATATCAAAAGACATGAATATTTAGCCCTAGGTTCTAGCAGAGTCTGGACTCCCTATATCAATATTATACTTTGACAGATAATACATATTATTTTTCCATAATATGCTATCTACCAAGAACTGAAACTGCATAGTAATGGTAGAAAATAAGATGCATAGCCACAGCTAAACATATTAAATGATTCTTGCCTATGTTTTATAAAGTAGGTATGAAAGATAATTTAAATTCAGTTCTGAAATGTGTGTTTATTAATTAACTGATAATTTATGGAGTTACTATTAGGTTCAGTGGTCATTTTTATTTTTACTTTACTTAAAAAGATATAAAAAGATATCTAAAATATGTAATAGTAATAAGAATACTAAAAAAGAGTACTCCCACAAACTATGGTGATGACTGAAAAAAAAAGCAAACTTTCAGGAGAACATACATAGAATTTAAAAATTATATACTTTTTGACCTAGAATTTTACTTCCAGGAATCCATCCTACAAAAATATTATTATTTTGTGTATAAGAACATAAGAATTTCACTGTAGTATCATTAGAATAAGGGGAAAAAGGGAGCCAAGCTAAATATTTCATCAAAAGGGAATTGGTTAAACATATTATGGTCAACCATTAATGCAAGAGCTACTAAGAATTAGTAATATGATAGAAAGATGTATGTACATACACATACATGTGTATTTTTAAAGTCTGTATATGGAAAGCTAAATAGATACACATAAACTATTGCCTAAAATTAATACTTTGGTATAAAAGGGAGCATACATGAGCCTTTACTTTTATGTTGCATACATATTCTATTCAAATTTTGTTTCAGTGGAATAACACTACTTTCAGAATACCTTAAGGAATTGAACAGACAGTTTTCAAATGAAGAGGCCCATAAAGCCATGAAAGACATGAAAAAATGCTCAATATCCCTAGCCATTAGGGAAATCCAAATTAAAACAACTGAGATTCCACCTTAGTGCAGTAAGAATGGCCAAGATCAATAAAACAAATAACAAATGCTGGTGAGGTTGCAGAGAAAAGGGAACCCTCTAACACTGCTGGTGGAGCTGTAAATTAATCCAATTACTTTGGAAATCAATATGGAGGTATCTTAAAAAACTAAAAACAGATCTACTGTATAACCCAGCTATAACACTATTGGGAATTTACCCAAAGAGAGATGTGTCATCGTACCACAGAGACACCTGCATCACCATGTTCAATGCAGCACTTTTCCCAATAGCAAGGATATGGAATCAACCAAAGTGCCCTTCAACAGAAGAATGGATAAAAAAACTATGGTACATATACACAATGGAATACTACTCAGCAATCAAAAAAAAAAAAAAAAAAGAAATAATGCCATTTGCAGCAAAATGGATGGAATTGGAGAAAATTATTTTAAGTGAAGGAACACAAGCCCAGAAAGAGAAATACCACATGTTCTCACTCATACGTGGGAGCTGAATCAAAAATTAAAAGATGGAAAAAATCCTATGCGGAGGTCGGAACATAATAAAAAGCTAAAGTCGACTTAGCAGAGAAGGGACAATTTGGGGAGCACAAAAAAAGGAGGGAGGGATCTAGCAAAAGGAGAAATCCTGGGAGAGGAGGAACAAGGAGGAGTGAGGAATGGGGGAGGTGACCTCAGGGTGAACAGCCCAACTTTAATAGTTCTGGAAATAATTATAGAAACACCAATAATACCAAAGAATGGTAATAATACGAATGGGCTAGAAAATTCAGGTAATAGTACTGACAATGTAAAAAGATAGTTCACTATAGAAAAAAGTTTCAATCTTAAACATAATCAGGATCCAAAGATATATAGAAAAATATTACCACAAAAAGACATGCAAATGGAAGAGAGGCCTTTGGTGGGGGGTGGGACAGGGGGAGGAAGTGCAAAAGAGGGTAAGGGGGAACTTATCTGTGTAATGTACAACAAAGTGCATATATGGAAATGTCACAATGAAATGCATGTCAGAATGAAGCACATTAAGTTGTACATTTAAAATTTCCAATAAAAATAAACAAATAAATAACCTGAATTAGCAGGTGCATGTCTATAATCCCAGCAACATGGGAGGTGGAGGTAGGAAGATGACAAGTTCAAGGCCAAAGGTAGCCTGAGTAACTTAGTAAGACCCTCCCTCAAGATAAAAAATTTTAAAAAGGGGCAGAGGCTGGGGGTGCAGCTCAGTGGGTTCAATCCTCCAGTACCACAAAAAGAATTTTTAAAACCTGAATTACTAATACTTAAAAATTAAACCTAGAATACTTCTATAAATCATAACTGATATTCGGTTTAAGCAATAGCCTCCATTCAAGAACATATATGGTTAATATTTAAGGGCATTACCATTATTACTACATAAAATCAGTACTAATAGCAACATTTTTAGTTCCTTAAAGACAAACAGGGGCTGGGGTCTAGCTCAGTTAGTAGAGTGCTGCTCTGCACTCTCTGAGGACCTGGTTCAATCCCCAGCACTGCAAAAATGGAAGAAGGATGTGGCAATCCACTCCCAAAGCAATCCCAAAACAGTAAGTCAATGAAAACCCTATGAGGGTCCCTATGAGTCAGAACCAACTCCAGGGCACCTAACAACAACAACAACAACGAACAACAAAAACAACTGACAGGAACTACACTGACAGAGTAAATGAAAAATAACAACATGCTCTTTATCATTGCCATAAAAACATCTCAATAAAGTTAATATTTCTATTAATTAACACCTACCAAATCATTTGCTGCTAGTCCAAGTGCAAGGTTCACTGAAAGAAACAAAAAGGAATTAATTTAGTAACTTTCCTTTTATGAAAATTGTGTATTTTAATATTCTCATGTAATAACCAATACACAGAAAATGTTAATATATCATCCTTACTTGTAAAAAAACAAGAACATGGAGAGAATGTAGAAAGAAAAAGACAAAAAATAAAATAATTCTGCAACTACCAATAGATCCTTGCTCCAAAATTAATATTTTAAATACTCCATTTATAATCTATTTAAATTTTATTCAAATATCCCACTTAGTTTTGTTTAAAAAAACAATGTTAATTAAATATATAATGCAATTATTTTCAAAAGCATATTTCCTGGAAAAGTTATCTATCGTTTAATAAATAAAAATGGAAAAGATCTTATTACCTTTTAAAAATAAATGCTGGTATAACAGGAATTCCAAGTATCTAATTCATAAATACACATGTATACAAAAGGGTAAACCACTGCACACAGAGGGAAGGGTAGAAGGTAAAAAGGTATGGGGGCAAAATGTGCTTCCCAAACTGCCTATGCCAGTGAATCCCAGAGACAAGAAAGGAGGAAACAATCCCAAAGGCATCTTTAGCCCAGCAATATGGACATGGTACATCTGAGAAGAGAGGTCCTAAAGTAATATATTTCCAGTAATGATAAATAGACCTTCATTCTGTAAGTCACATTCCCTTACAGAACAATGTTATAAATTCTATTGGGGTTATTGCCTTTAAAGTAGTTAAGAGCATAATTTTAAGGTAAACCTGGTTCAAATCTCAGCTCTATCACCTTCTATTGTATAACCCTGAGAAGGTTATTTTACCTGTCAGTCTTATCAGTCTGTTTCCTCCTCTAAAATAAAGGTAATTTCTACTTCATAATTGTTGCCAGGATTAAATAAAGTATCTGTAACACACTTAAGTCTAGGGCATGAAACTTGGTAAATTCATTCTTATAAATTGCAAAATAATGCAGCCAGGTGTGGTGGCATGCTCCTGTAATCCCAGCAACTCGGGAGGCAGAGGCAGAAGGATCAAAATTTTGAGGCCAGAGGCACGGTGCATAATTTAGTGAGATCCTGCCTCAATATAAAAAATAATAAAGAGGCTAGGGGTGCAGCTCAGGGGTAGAGCACTTGCAGAGTATGTGCAAGGCACTAGGTTCAGCCTCCAAGGATAGAAAATAAAATTACAAAATAATTCTGAATTTCAGGTTCATGATAGGTTAATTAAACAGAAACTTTTAGAGAATAATTCACTTTAAGATTAGGATCTTCCTGCATTTATACAAAAGAATCACTGAGTGTGTATTAGTCAACTGTCATCTTTATAATCCAAAATACCTCTGGCATACATATTCAAATAGTATTTTAGAAATAGTTTGGGACAGGAATAAACACATACCAGGCAAAAAAATGTAATACTAACAGAATTACATAGAAATAAAAATTTCTAAGGCTTAAGTTAGGTAATAGTGCTGTTATGAAAAACTGCAGAATAGCAGTTTGAAACACATACTAGACTGTTAACAGAAAAAAAGTGAGGAAGGACATTTATTGAAGCAACTTCTATATGTCACACTATGCAATTTCTCATATATTTTCCTATTTAAATGCTTTTACATTCCACACCAACAGATCATCTTCCAACTAAAAATTATAAGTAATCTATTTTAAACAAGGGCTAGCCTACACACTCAACAAATTATACTGCACAAAACCCAAAGAACATATAGCTGTGTCATGAAAACACTCCCCATCTTTATCCAGTTCAAGTAATAACAGAACATACATAAGGATTCACACCTTTGAAAAGAGGTGTATAGACTGCAGATTTTCAAATACAGAGAGAGGCAGATTCTAGAACAAATGACTTAGACCTTTTAAATTTTAAAAATAAAACATCAAACAGATCAATAGTAAGAATTTAGGAAAGAAGGCAAAAATGTATAGCATGTTCTTACATGATAAGAACAAATCACTAATTGTTTTTAACAATAAAACATCATCTATAAAATTGTAATATATAAGGTGTATATCACAAGTACAATAGTTAATAAATCTTAATTTCTTCAAAACATCTAAATTCTTCCATAATTCCCTCAGGTAAAAAGGGGAAATCAATGAAGCTAATAATGCTCTGTGGTAGGATTTGTAGCTGCTTGCACAATTCTAAAACTGTTATACCCAGAAAATACAGAATAAGCCAACACACAAGATCTCTAATAACATTCACAGAATTCTGTACTTGGTCTTTCTTATTTCAGAATGTCATTGACTTCAAGGAAACCAAACAATTTAAATGTAAATATATGCTTTATGCCTGCAGCAGGACCACTGTGGCATCTGATCCCATCAGATCTCAGAAGCTAAGCAGGGTTGGGCCTGGTTAGTACTTGGATGGGAGACCGCCTTGGAACACCAGGTGATGTAGGCTTGGAAGAAGGACCCAGCAACCCACTCCCAAAAAAAATCAGCCATTGAAAACCCTATGAATAGCAGAGAAGCACTAACAATACCACCTGTTCTACATAAGGTCACTATAAGTCAGACACCTAACAACAACATATGCTTTATAGCCTAGGTAAACAGTCTAAAAACAGAACAAAATTTTTAAAATTTTGTTACTCTAGAACTAGGCCAAAATTAACAAAATGTAATACAAGAAAGAAAATCATTTTTTTAAATCAACTGCAAAATGATTTGGGTAAGACCTAAATTAGCAGCCATTTCTATTGAAATGACTAAAAATTCAATATGAGGTAATTATGAGACATGAGTATGCTTTATGACTCAAAATTAATAAAAGTTTCAAGGGTATAATACAAGTCAAAGTACAAATTTGCAGTCTTGAGATGAGTAAGTTCTGCAGACCTAACGTACAGCTTGATAACTATAATTAAATAATGTATACATGTAATTCACCAACAATAATCTTAAGTATTCTCACTCCACACACACACACACACTAACAGGTAACAGGGTAAGGTAATAGATATATGAGTTAGCTTGTGGAAATCATTTCACAATGTATACATATACCAAGGTATCAAATTCTATAGCTTGAATATACACAGTATTTAATTATTAATATATCTCAATAAATCTGAAAAAGATAATTCAAGTTACCTCTACTGAGTAGGACT
Organism: Pedetes capensis; assembly: GCA_007922755.1. Classification (NCBI taxonomy): domain Eukaryota; kingdom Metazoa; phylum Chordata; class Mammalia; order Rodentia; family Pedetidae; genus Pedetes; species Pedetes capensis. The sequence continues at coordinate 29,295 of VMDO01011717.1, forward strand.
GGGAGAGTTTCTCTCTTACATCATTACACTCAGATAATCTTTTTAAACATAAAAGTTTTCTTTTGAAACTTTTTGGAAGTAATTATTACTCTCTACCATTAATGTTTCTATTTCTGGGGCTCTTTATTATGGGCTCTGAAATTAGCATCTTAGTGACAAATCTATAATCTAAAAGGGTCACCAAAAAATCCTGTTCATAATATATTAATATAAAAGGTACAAAGGTTAGATGAAATTTTAAGTAATCAGAACAATGTTAAACTTTTTCAAGCATTTTCAAATATTAGCTCTTTGCTGACTTTCTAAATGGGGGAAATGATAATAGTTACATTAAAAAAGACACAATAACAAACTATCTCATTACAAGTACACAGTTCTATGTACATTGATAAAGACTGGAAAAGAACATCAAACAGGAATAATTTAGTATTAAAGTTACTTTTGTTGTTGTTGTTAGGTGCTGTCAAGTCGTGTCAGACTCCCACTAGGTATTTTAAAAATAACAGCAACCAATTACTGGGCACTTTTGGAGGATACACTGGGCTAAGTGCTTAGTTGGTTTACTTATCATAACCCTCCTACAGAAAAGGTAATCATCTCCTTTTCACAGTTAAGTTAACTGAAGATCTGCCAGATAACCTGATCACCTTTTTGCCACTTCGACAGCCTGGTTTCATATTTTGTTTTGTCTAACTCCATAATCTAAACTCCTACCCACTATTAACTCCTGATACTAAGGAAGCAACTATTAGAAACAATATGAATACTAAACTTAAAAAGAAAATGACAATAGTGTGTATTTGTCAGTTGGCAAAACTTCTTACTGAAGATGAGAATTAATATCCCATAATACCTGCCGTAGTAGACTTTCCAACTCCACCCTTTCCAGAAGCCACAACTATAACTTGTTTAACACCTTCTATTGGTTTCTGCTTTGGAAGTCCTCGGGACATGATTTGTGTTCTTCTTTGTTTTAGGGTCTCACTCTCAGCGCCAGATAACTTTAAAAAAAAAAAAAAAGGCGTTTTAAATAAGCCACCTGCATTATCACACGGTAAAAGAGTAAACAAGTTGGGGTTTGGTATTAAGAAGGTTTTCTTTTCTAATTCTGTTCCTCTCTGGCAAATCAGCCTTTAAGGGCAATTTCCTTACTGCTACTGACAACTGTTAAGACACATTGTTTAAACTGAAATTTATCTGTCGGGCTATGCTGTCTTTTTAAAATGCAAAGTACCCGAGTGGCCTCTTTACTGAATTAAATCCCCCACGTGTTTTCCTTCTCTTTAACGTATTTACTAAATAATCCAAAACGAAGAAAGCAAGCCATGTGCAACACAAACTTCGAACCCCTTGCTTCACACCCCGCTATGCCTCTAGCTTGGTCCTACTAGGGTCCTGCCTGAAAAGTGCGAAAGTCCAGCACACTGAGGTCTCACTGAGCCTCCCAGTGGGCGGGGCCCACAAGGGAGTGAGTCCAGTCCCTGGCAAAAGGCACCGCCAGGAAACCCGCAGCCCCGCAGCCCGGCCGCCGGGCATCGTCGTCCCACCCGCCTCCCTTTGCTCTACTGCACCACGGACCTGGCGCCGACAAACCAAAGCTCGGCTTCCCTTAAACCGGACAGTGGTCCCACAACCACCCTGGACCGACACCCCACCAAAGCGGAACAGACGCTGCAAAGTCCCCATGGCGCGGAGTTGTGCCCTGAGCCCTGATGGGAAACGTCGCGGCCGACGCGAAGTAATGACGTCACAGGGCCACCCACACCTTCCTCTCTCTGGAGGCCGGCCTGGCTTGGGTTTCTTCAGCCCAGGAACCAATTCTTTTGATTCCTGTTTGTCGCCAGCTACAAACATTTTACAGCATTTTACCAAATTCTTCCGAAGCGTTTTCACATACATCTCCTTTTATCCTTACAAAGGTCCCAGGGCAGGCAGAAGACTTACTAGTATGTTTTGTTTTTTGAGGTTCTGAGGATCGAACCCCCAGCCTCGTGCACACTAGGCCAGCACGCTACCACTGAGCCACCTTCTCAGTTCTCTTTTTATCAGAGACAAAAGCTAAGACTTATAAAGTTTTAAAAGACCCTACCTACTTAAC
>VMDO01011717.1:31492-49701 GCA_007922755.1 Pedetes capensis
GTTAGTACCTGGATGGGAGACCACCTGGGAACACCAGAAGCTGTAGGCTTGGGAGAAGGACCTGGCAACCCCCTCCCAAAAATCAATCTGCCATTGAAAACCCTATGAACAGCAGAGAAGCACTGACAATAGTGTTTCCCCTGTTGTACAGAGGGTCGCTATGAGTCGGATACCGACTCGAAGGCACCTAACAACAACACAACAACAACCTACTTAACAGAAGTTGGAAATGACAGAACTTGAAAATGACTGCAGGTTTTCTAACTGCATAATACTGTACATGGTCACTTAAACACTGTCGTTGTTAAGGATTTTACTTTTGATTTTTTCTTGCATGATCTACAATCATAGCCTGTGTTGGTCATTAGCCTCGTGTTGCTGAAAATTCCCTAAAAGAGAGATTGGGATGCTTCAGAGCTAATGAAGCATATTTTGTTCAAGAAAGAACACAGGGGCTGATAATATAGCTCAGTAATAGAGAGCTTGCCTTGCATATTTGAATCTCTGGGTTCAATCCCCAGCAAGGGAAGGGACTTGAGTGAAACTGAGCTTGAGAAAGAAGGTGGAATTATGCTAGTGGAAGGGAGAAAGTATCCCTATACCAAAGGCAGATGGAATAGTAAAAGAAATTGCCTTTAGGAAGATAGCTCAAAATAGTAGTAGTAGTGGTAGTAGTAGTAGTAGTAGTAATAGCAGCTCAGAAGAAATCCAAGAGGCCAGACGCAGCAAAAGGATATGGTACAGTTTGCCCTTGAATAACCTGCATAATATTTTCTAGGGATGATTTTAATTTCTTTCATTTGCTTTTATTTGCAGGTCATTTATTATAAACTAGAGCAATTTATTTTGCTCTAATCTGATTTTTAATTTTCTTATCTTTAGTACACAGTTTTGAGTGGTGTTTCCTTTTGTTGTACATAGGGTCTCTATGAGTCAGACCCAACTCAGCAGCACCTAACAACAACAACAACAAATCTTTAATACAAGAATAACAATCTCAAAGAATTATTCTAAGGATTAAATGAGATATTATCAGCAAAATATTTTCCACTCAGTAAGCTCCAAAAAAAAAAAAAAAAATCCATTCATCTCCTTGGCTTTTCTCCCCAATCCCTCAACTTTATTACTTTATTCAGCTTTATCTTACTCTAGGTTTGACATTTTTAGCTTGTTTTATACAACTTGTTTTGTGGCATGTTTTCTCAACTAATTTTATTGATTTTTAGATGTTTTCCTGCTCTGTTTTTATAAATTTTAACCAAAAAGCATGGTGATAAAGGGAACAGCTGTCAGAATAATCCATTCACTGGACAAGAAATACTGAATGTTTTTCTCTCCACACTTCCACTTAACACTCATTCAGCTGATATTTATTAAACAACTGCCACATACCAAGCACAAGCCGCCTGCTGCTGCTGCTGCTACTGGTGGTGGTGGTGGTGGTGGTTACTGTAAGGTACCAACCAGTTGGGTCCAACTCATAGCAACCCCAATGTACAACAGTAGGAAACACTGCTCGACACTGTGCCATGCCCAGAACTATTGTCAGTGTTTCTTTACTATTCATAAGGTTTTCAATGACCGATTGTTTTAGAATTGTTTCTGGAGTGGGCTGCCAGGTCCTTCTGTTTTTGTGGCACTGGGGATCAAACCCAGGTCCTCAGCACAGAGCAGCACTCTATCAACTGAGCTAAACCCCAGCCCAAATGCTACACTAGTCACATAGTATTCAGCATTGAACCAGACATAAATACCTCCACTCAAAGATTTTGCAGTCCACAGCAAAAGAAAGACTATATTAATAAATAATTACAGTGTGCTGTGATAGGTATAGGAAAAAAGTGCTGAGTGCTACAGGAGTACAAAAAAGAGGCACCCAATTCAATCAGGAAATGCTTCTGAATAGGATAACCACTATCCTCAATACTGAGTATGGGGAATGTGCATAAGTGAGCTCAGAGAACAGCTCTAGGAGTGTTGTGCAGAGGTAAAAAATGGACTGTTAAGAACTGCAAATATGAGTTGGGCGCCAGTGATGCATGCCTGTAATCCCAGTGACTCAGAAGACAGAGGAAGAAGGACTGTGAATTTCGAAGCCAGAGGCAGCCTGTGTAACTTAGAGAGACCCTGACTCAAAATAAAAAATAAAAAATGGGCTGGAGGTGCAGTCTAGTGGCAGAGCACTTGCAAAGAATGTGTGAGGCCCTGGGCTCAACCCCCAAGTACCAACAAAATATAAATAAATAAATAAATAAATAACACAAAACAAGCCAGCAGGAAAAGGAAGAAGAGGAGTGGTGGCAAATAATCTGTGCAATCTGAGGACAGAATGCCTGAAAGAAGTGTGAATGGAAATGGCTAAAGATAGAGGCTGCCCAAATCATGAAAGGCTTTATAAAGGAGTTTGCACACAGGGAGCCACAGAATGGCTTTAAGCAGGAATGAAACATGATCATATTTGTATTTTAGAAATATTGTTATGATTATGGGTTAAGAAACGGAGTGGAAAAGCAGGCTTTTATGAAATTATTGCAGTAATCCAAAAGAGATGTTGAAGGTTTGACTTAACATCTCTAAATTTCACTATTTATCAATAAAATAGGTATACCTACTTATGGATTTGACTTTAAGATAATGTTGATCAGATAGTGTACACAGTCAGTAAGTGTTAACTATTTGATGAATGCCTGCAGCCATACCACTGTGATGTCCTATCCTGTCAGATCTCGGAAGCTAAGTAGAGTCGAGCCTGGTTAGTACTTGGATGGGAGACCACCTGGGAACACCAGGTGCTGTAGGCTTGGGAGAAGCACCTGGCAACCCACTCCCAAAAAAACAATCAGCGATTGAAAACCCTATGAATAGCAGAGAAGCACTAACAATAGTGTTTCACCTGTTGTACGTAGGGTCGCTATTAGTCAGCCACTGATTTGATGGCACCTAACAACAACAACATGGTGATAATTATAGGTTGTGTAGAGGTTTATGACATGGAAAAGCAACTGAATGGATTGAGATGCCCTGAGAGAGCACTTATAACAGAACAAGTGAAATTAACGTCTGTAGAACAAATGAATCATTGATTTGGTTTACTGTTCAGCCTGCTAAAGTTTCAAAAGAGTAACAGAGGTGCCCATTGTCTCTTCTTCAACAACCACTGACTCACACACATACCAATGGCCCCTTCTCAGAATATTCTCCCTTAGCTCCTAAAAGGGGCTAAGGATTAGCTCAGTTGGTTAGAGTGCTACTCTGTGCTCTCTGAGACCCTTGGTTTGATCCCCAGTACTGCAAAAACAGGAGAAGGACATGGCAGTCCACTCCTGAAACAATCAGCCATTGAAAATTCTATGAATAGCAGAGAAGCACTGACATAGCACCAGGCATGGCATAGTGTTAGGAGTCTTTTGTTCTGTTGTACATAAAATCACTATGTTGTACATAGAGTCACTATGAGTCAGACTCTACTCGACAGCACCTAACAACAGCAAGCTCCTAAGAATTGTTAAGTCATTGATCCCATGCTCATAATTATAATTCAACTAAAGATTAATGTGCAACAAAAACTGAACTAGACTTTTTCCAGACAACTTTTCAAAAAAGAAATGTTACTTAATTTTAATTTTCATTTGACCTGTAAGGTGAAATGACTGTTTTCTGCTATGTGCATGGACAAGCAGAAAAGGCCAATATCAATAATAAGAAGAAAGCAGATCATAAGATATCATGTGTTCATAAAGGGAAGAGGGCTTGCAGCATTGATTTCTAACAGCTTTCCCAGTTCTAGGTGTAGCCATATGAGGTACAACTCTACTTCCTACTCTTAGATCCAAGAGATATATTCTGATCCGTAAAGTAAATTCTTCTACCTTAGATTAATTTGGGTAGGCTTTGCGTACTCATAAGTATGGTGAGATATTTGTTAAATATTTATCAGTAATTTTTCTCTGTAATTCCTTGTAGGTCACATAGCCCTTCCCATTGTATGTGGCATTGTTCTTTGACACAACAAAATGTTAGAGAAAAAAGATTGTTTCATTGCCTTTGAATTTTGAAATTTGGGGCTATTTAGGAGAGTCGGGGCTGCTCTGACAAAGATAATAGATTTGGAAGGAAATGATACAAAAGCATGCTTCTTACCTATCTTAGGATTGTATTTGACTACAAGTAGCAGAAAATTCTACAATTGTCTTAAACAAATAGGAGTAAGCCAGGTGCTGTAGCACATGCTTGTAATCCCAGCTACTTAGGACATGGAGGCAGAAGAATTGCAGGTTCAGGCCAGAAGCAGCCTGCACAAACCCCAGGATGGGAAAAAAAAAAAAGGATATATTAGCCTCAAATGAAAAGTTCACAGTTAGACCCTACAGATCTGATGCAATAAAATCCAGTGGCATCATATCCAAAATTCCTTTTTTTTTTTTTTTTTTTTTTTTTTTTTTTTTTTTTTTTTTTTTTTTTTTTTTTTTTTTTTTTTTTTTTTTTTTTTTTTTTTTTTTTTTTTTTTTTTTTTTTGGTACTTGGAGGTTGAATCCAGGGCCTTACACATACTTGGTAAGAGCTCTACCACTGAGCTGCTTTCCCAGACACTTTTTTTTTAATCTTGAACAAGGGTCTTGCTAAGTTACCCAGAGGCTACCTCTCACCTGGAACTCGTGGTCCTCCTGCTTCTGCCTCCTGAGTTGCTGAGATTACAGCTGTGCACCACACCTGGCCCCGAAATTCTTTTTGTCCATCATTTTGGTATCTTCATTTTTTTGTCCCCCTCACAAGATGGCTGCTGCACCTGCAGGCATTAGGACTATATTCCATATAGGAAGAGAAGGGAATGAAAAAGGTGAAGAGTTTTCTGTAGTGAGCTTCTCTGCCTTTTTTGTTTGGGAAAGGAAGTTATATGTGAGTGTGTGTGCTTATACACACACAGAGAGAGACACACACAGACACACACAGCAAATTGGTGAGAATCAAGTCACAATGACCACTCCTAGAAACAAGAGAAGTGGAAAAATCAAGCATTTAGATGTCTCTAACTTACACAGGGCCAGCAGCTGTACTACTGTGGCATTAGATCTCAGAAGCGAAGCAGAGTCAGGCCTGGTTAGACTTGGATGGGAGACCGCCTGAGAATATCAGGTGCTGTAGGCTTGGGAGAAGGATCTGGCAACCCACTCCCAAAAAAACAATCAGCCATTGAAAACCCTATGAATAGCAAAGAAGCACTGACAAAGTGTTTCATCTGTTGTGCATAGGGTCTCTTTGATTCAGACACCAACTCCAGGGCACCTAACAACAACTTACACAGGAAAGTAGTGAAGGTGACTAGAAATGGATTTTGAGTGAGCTAAATCAGTATCTGTTCCAGAAAGACTGTATAAAATTTCCTCAGATTATAATAGTGAAGAGAGTTAGAAGAAAATTGGGAATTTAAAAGCCTTCTCAGTCCCCATTTTCTTGCCATGCTCAACTATAGAGGCTGTAAATCCATCTACTCCCTCAGTTTCACATACTCTGAACCCAGTTCGGGGCTTGTGAAGATGTGATATAAAGAAAATGTTCTGAGGAGACCTCTGGGAAAGATTATCCTTTCTGGTCTAGTGGAACATATTTGGTGGTTTCCCTTTATTCCACTTTAAACACGGATGTGACAGCTGGAGATGTGGCACTCATTTTATGAACATGAAAAGCACATTGGTGACAAAACAATGGCAAAACCAACAGCTAAGGATGGCAGGAAGTATGGCAGAAAAATGAATTCTTAGTGGTACAGTTCTGCTTCTATACTAGCCCAGGTCTGCATCTCCAGACCTCTCATTGTACGAGATTACTAGTGATTTCAGCCTCTGTTGGGGAGGATTTCTGTTATTTGAACTAAAATAACCTGTGCCCATTAGAGCTCCTAAAAAGAAACCCCTATGACTACCTTTTTCCTGTTTACCCAGTGATAATCCCTAGTGGGGAGGGAGGACAACAGAACCCCAAATCAATTTGGGGGAAATGAGAACAACATAATTGACATTCCCATTATGGGTCCTTCTCCCAAACCTACAGCATCAGGTGTTCTCAGACAGTCTCCCATCCAAGTACTAACCAGGTGGAACTCAAGGCAGTGGCAGGACCACAGAGTAAAAATGGTCAAGTGTTATGTTTAGACACACAGGTCTGAGGGAGCCACAGGAGTGGCTGAAAGTTGATCCTGAAGAGTCTTCAAAGTCAAGAATGAGGCATGAATTGGCAGCATTCTGCATGATTAGGTAGGTGGCATCTCCATGCATGCTGGTATGAATAGAAGACCTTAAGGTTAAATTCACCACATCACGTGGACATCTGGACACTACAGGAACTCCCTGTAACTTAGCTACAACCCAAGCAGAACCTGTATTGAGCGAGATTAAGTTTCCACCACCTTGACAGAAATTTGTAAAGAAATAAACACTGACCAAAGCAAAGAGGATTCTTCTGAATGTCACCTGAATTTCTGGGATAAGTCTTGTATTGTTTTCTAGAAAGAAAGTATTTGTGCCTGCTAGGCTGCCCCCCCTCCACCAAAAACAAAAGATCCTTGTTAAGTGACCAAATATGCATGGAAAGTTCAGATTCCAACATGGATGAGTTTACCTCATTCCCTGTCTGTAAGCCTCAGACCGACTCAGTGTCAGCCGAAAACATGTTCTTCATTCTCTTGCTCAACTCACTAGGAAAAGAATAGGGTTTCCTACATGGGAAAAAAAATAGGGAAATATAAGCCTTAATTACACATGATTTATACTACATATTAATCTAAGGGTTCCATAAATTATGTAAATTGATGAAAGTGTAACCAAAAGTGATGTAATAATTGCACAATGGAAATAGCAAAAGCCTTATTACTCTGTACCTCACCAACATTTATTAATAAGGAAGAGGAAAGAAAGAATAGGGTTTCACAGTTTCCCATCTCTGTTGAATATGCTGAATAAAGCTTAGAAAATACTGCTAGTTCCTTCAGTTTAAGGTTGTTGCCATAACTGAACCTCTAATCCTGTTTAAGTGCTCACTCAAAACAAAACCTCATGCATCTATAGGACTTGTCTAAATGACATCTCTATTAATTGGCACCACTTTTCCTGACAGGGTAATTTGTTTCCAAACATCTTCATGCATTTAAGTGTAGAATTGCCTCTCAGCTACATCTAATAAAATTTATGCATTAAAACATGAAATAAGGCTTTCTACTCAGCCAGTGTCTCAGTAGGAAATCTGGTCTAAGAAGTTTGTGGACTTTCCCATATCAAAGACTTTGAAGGCCTTTTAGTATCTTCTTGTTGTTGTTAGGTATCATCAAGTCAGTGTCCAACTGATAGTGACCCTAAGTACAACAGGCAAAACACTATTGTTAGTACTTTTCTGCTATTCATAGGGTTTTCAATAGCTGATTGTTTTTTGGGAGTAGGTTGCCGGGTCCTTCTCCCAAACCTACAGCATCAGGTGTTCTCAGACAGTCTCCCATCCAAGTACTAACCAGGACCAACTCTGTTTAGCTTCTGAGATCAATGGTATGGCTGCAAGCTTCAGTATCTTAGTTCACATAAACTAGTTTTATCAAAGAGGTTCCCCGTTCACATATGTACACACACGCACACACACACACACACACACGCAATTAGACTGGATTAGATTCCTAAAGAATATGTGTTCAAAAATGACTAAAAATCCACTTCTAGAATGTGACAGGATGGGTTTCTAAATACCAATATCCTAAGCTGGATAAACCTTACGTAATTTGACATTTGAATTTATGATTTATAAGATTGAACTGAATACATGGATAAAGGCCACAGCATTGCTTCACAGCTGAATATAGTCTTATGTATTATGTTTAATGCTTCAGAGAAAATCCTATCCTGAAACAGAAGCCACACAATCAGAACTTTGAAGAAGTATTTGTCACTCAAGACAAATACTTGCTACACACAGGACTTTGGCATTCCTGTGCTTTTGCTGTTTTATTTAATTTTCTCTAGTACTGAATGTAAATTCTTCCAGCCAAGCATTTCCTACTCTTCAATTCTAACTTAGAGATTAGAGAATATAAATTTCTACAAGACTTCACTAAAGTCTTACTTCATTGTGTATTAGGAAGTGAATTTTCATGTTTCTACCTCAGAAAACATACCAAAGGTGGACAATGACAAAACAGAGCATCATCGGGATTCCAAACCTCCATTTCAGCCACAGTAAAAATCTATTTTCTGCAGGGAAAAAGACAATGTAGTTTTTGTCTGTTTCACACTGCTGCCAGAACAGGAGGATATCTTCTACAATCATGTGGCTTGGATAATATTTTAGTCTATATGGTGTTCTGCCACTAAATCTTGTTGATCCATTTTTTAACCCTTCCTACTTAGGATTTATTAAACATACATAAAGATACTATACATTATATGTATAAATATGGCAGATTTAATATTTGCTCAATCCATTTATACAAGTGAACAATTATTACAAATCACTATAATCTCTCCAAATAAATTCTGTACTCTGATTTAGAACAATAAAGCAGAAACAATAGTAAGAATTATAGTATCAATGTTCTAAGATAGACTGGAAAACATAAGATATTTTATAGAAGTTTTGGGCTGGGTAGAAGCAAGTGGTAGAACACTTACTTAGCATGCTTGAGGCCCTGAGTGCAATCCCTTTACCAGAAAAAGAAAAAGGAAAAAAAAGTGTGAAGTTTATCTTTGTCTTCTGCCTTCTGCACAACTCTATCACTGCTTGAAATGTTCCCATTCATATAAACTGCAGTATTTGGATATGTTTCCCAAGCCTCTTTTTCCATAACTTAACCAAATTACATTTTTAAAATGGAATTTTCCTGGCCATATATGGTAAAAGCCAATGAACTTACTCTCACTCCTATTAAAGTCCATCCACTAACCATAGCTCAACAATCTAAACACTATTGAAGTCACAACCGCTAAAATCTCATTTTATGCATTTCCAGTTTTTGTTAGTCTTCAAAACAGATAAAAATGGTTTTGCATAGAAAAATTTCACTGGAGACCTCATCATTTTAAGTAGTTTAAAAGCTGGTATTATGACCTGGTTAAGGATACAAAGGGAGAAGGACATGGCAACCCACTCCCAAGGCAATCCCTAAAACAATCTGCCATTGAAAACCCTATGAGGGACGCTATGAGTCGGACACGACTTGACGGCACCTAACAACAACAACAACAAGGATACAAAAAGCTCTTTTAGATATCTGATGAAGTTCTGTCAGTTAATGAAAGCTGAAGGCTATTATATCAGTGCCACATTTCATCTCTTTTGCAAATTCTTAATCATGTGCAAAATACACTATTATATTTTATAATATTTTTGTGCAAGAACATGCTGGTAATGTGCTACTGGGAATGCTGTTTCTAATAGATTTTAGTTACCAGCATAACAAATTCAATAGCATTTGCTGATGAAATGCACTATTCAAATGAATTTCTTTAAATTGTGATTTTTCCTAATGCTTTTCTGAAGTGCAACTCATTACTATTTTCCCCAAGTCTGATGTAAAGCTTTCCCATTTCATGGCTGATAGCACTGGAGAAAGAGTAGGACAATAAAGTACCTGGTACTTTATGCTTATTGACTTGTGACAATACATAGCTAAGTAGAAATTCCATTGTTGATCAATCCAAACTCAGAAACTTCAAAAATAAGAAATTTAATACAAATAAGAATTTTCCCAATGTAGAGGGATAAAGGGGAGAAGATAATCTCAATGTAAAAAATGCAACTTCATGAGTACATTGGAAAAATAGGGGAATATAACCTAAATATGCATTTGAGTTTTACTGTGTATTAGTCATAAGGGTCCATAAACCTTGTAAGTTGATAAAAGTGTAATCAAAAGTGATATAATAGTTGCGTAATGGAAAAAGCATTGTTGATGCTCTATTACTCTGTATCCCACTGTCCTTTACCAAGAAAGGGAGAAAAAATAAATAAATAAAATAAGTAAATTAATAAAAGAATTTTCCAGTGGCTCTCTAAATAATAACAAAATGCATAGGTGCAAATCAGCCAAGTTGATGAAAGATGATTTGGTACATATTAAGTATGCAATTAATTATACTGCACACATATCATGTAGTTTTTTATACCTCTAGAAAGGTAATAATGCCTATTAGAATCATTATCTTTAGCCATACCACCCTGATGTCCAATCTGGTCAGATCTCAGAAGCTATGAAGCGTGAGGCCTGGTTAGTTCTTCAATGAGAGACCACATGGGAATACCAGATGCTGTAGTCTTGGGACAAGGACCCAGCAGCCCACTCTAGAAACAATCAGCTATCAAAAACCCTGTGGATAGCAGAGAAGCACTGATATAGTCCTGAGCATGGCATGGTGTCATATAGTGTTTTATTCAGTTGTACTTAGGGTCACTATGAGTCAGACCCGACTCCATGGCACCTAACAACAACAACAACAACAACAACAACAACAACAACATTAGAATCATTGGCAATAACACAAACCAATGCTGCAGAGAACTCTGAAGAATTTATTTCTAAAAATATCTTCATAGAATCTCCACTGAACCATAATCTTTACAATTCTTTTTCTTTCCTCCAACTTTATTGAAGTATAACTAACAAAAAATGTTTAAGTTCATGTTCACACCTACTGTGAGGTTGGGAGGGAAGTTGTTGGTAGTACCATTTCCAGATAGGGAGGTGAGGAAAATTTTGCATTAGGGCAAATTGTTAAAAGCAAACAGGTCTTTGGATAGCTACCTAGGATGATTGTATGTTGCTGAGAAAACATTACTCCCTTAGGACTAGCTACCACTGGAAAAGCACCTGGGGAAAACAGCACCACCTCTGCAGAAGGAAACACAGATTCCTATTCTACTACTTAATTCAGTATGCATTTCCACATCTAAGATTCTCATGTAAATCTGAGTTTCATTTGCTTTAATTAGAACCAATTCATCTCAGAGGCATATAAACATATTTAGTGGCCTTCCTCTGAATTTCATTGAAATCACATTTTAACTTATTGAGCATTCAGATTTTCAATTAAATGTAGTTCATGTCCTGGTTATTGTTGTTGTTGTTATGTGCTGTCGAGTCGGTATCCGACTCATAGCGACCCTCATAGGGTTTTCAATGGCTGACTGTTTCGGGATTGCCTTGGGAGTGGATTGCCAGGTCCTTCTCCCATTTTTGCGGTGCTGGGAATTGAACTCAGGACCTCAGAGACTGCAATGCAGCGCTCTACCCACTGAGCTAAATCCCAGCCCGTCCTGGTTATAGTAGTTTATAATCTTTCTGCCATTCCTGGTTCTTCAGTTCCTTGAAATTCTATCTCAAAGTCTTCTCTTCCCATTAAAAACATGTCTGATAATTTCATCAATTATTAATCTTCATACCCCTTAACATCATTTAACATTTTTAATCAAGCATGAATTTAAGATACCATTTGATCACTTTTGTTTTATATATGTAAGTTTTCCTTAAGATGTGGAGGATCAGACCTAGGGCCTTGCTCATGCTAAGTAAGCTCTGTACCACTGAGAAGTGTAAGCTGCCTTGAAGGCATTGGAGAAACACAAGGCTCTAGGAATTGGTGGAACACCAACAGAGATATTTCAACAAACAGATGCAGCACTGGAGGTACTCACTTGTTTATGCCAAGGGATTGAAAAACAGCTACCTGGCCAACTAACTGGAACAGATCCATATTTGTGACTATTCCCAAGAAAGGGGATCAAACTGAATGCAGAAATTATCAAATAATACCATTAATATCACATGCAAGTAAAATTTTGTGAAGACCACTCAAAAGCTACTGCAACAGTATATTGATGGGGAACTGTTGGAAAGTCAAGCCTGATACAGAAGAGGGTGTGGAACCAGGGACATCATTGCTGACATCAGATGGATATTAGCTGAAAACAGAGAATACCGGAAAGATATCTATGTTTTACTGACTATGCAAAGGCATTTGACTATGTGGATCACAACAAATTATGGATAACATTTGTGAAGAAAGGGAATACCAGAACACTTAATTGTATTCATGAAGAATCTGTATATGGACAAGGAGGAAGTTGTTGGAACAGCACAAGGAAACACTCCTTGGTTTAAAGTCAGGAAAGGTGTTCATTGTGGCTATATCCTTTTACCATACCTCTTCAATCTCTGTTCTGGGCAAATAATCTGAGAAGTTGGACTTCATGAAAAGCACGGCATCAGGATTGGAGGGAAGACTCATTAACAACCTGCATTATGCAGATGACACAACTTTGCTTGCTCAAACTGAGGAGGATTTAAAACTTTTACTGATGAAGATCAAAGAAGGCAGCCTTCAGTATGAATTACACCTCAACATAAGCAAAAATCCTTGCAACCGGATCAGTAAGCAACTTCATCATATAAATGGAGAAGAGATTCACCTGTCCAAGATTTTGCTTTACTTGGTTCTATAATCAGCACCCCCAGAAACAGCAGTCAAGAAATCAAAAGATGTGTTGCATTGAGGAAAGCTGTCACAAAAGACCTCTTTAAAGTGTGGAAAAGTAAAAATGTCAAATTGAAGACTAATGTGTGCCTGACTCATGCCATGGTATTTTCAGTGACATCATATGGTTAAGAAAGATGGACATTGAATAAGAGAGACAGGAAAAGAATTGATTCTTTTGAATTATGGTGCTGGAGACAAATATTAAATATTCTGTGGACTGCCCAAAGAACTAACAGATCTGTCCTAGAAGAAGTGCATCTAGAGTGCTCCTTGAAAGCAAGGATAGCTAGACTGTGTCTTACATATTTTGGGCATGTTTTTCAGGAGGGACCAATCCCTGGAGAAGGATATCATAATTGGGAGAGTGGCAGGTCAATGAAAAAAAGGGAAGACCCTCAACTAGATGGATTGACACACTGGCTTTAACAAAGGGCTTAAACATAAAAAAAGATTGTGTGCACAGCACAGTGTCGGAGAATGTTTCATTATGTTGTACATATGGTGGGTATGAGTTGGAACCCACTTGATGGCACCTAACAACAGCACAATATTTAAGTTAACAAAGCTAGCCTATACTGATTCTCTCCTATAAGACATATTTTCAATCACAATTCAATATTGCCATAGCACAGCTGAGGTTTTGTTTTCTTTTTTCATTAGCATCTTTATTGTACAAAGTTAGAGGTTTCATTGCCTGCAGCCGTAGCCCTATGGCATCCAATCCCATCAGATCTCGGAAGCTAAGCAGGGTCAGGCCTGGTTAGTACTTGGATAGGAGACTGCCTGGGAACACCAGGTGCTGTAGGCTTGGGAGAAGGACCCAGCAATCCACTCCCCCCAAAAAATCAATCTGCCATTGAAAACCCTATGAACAGCAGAGAAGCACTGACAATAGTGTTTCGCCTGTTGTATGCAGGGTCGCTATGAGTTGAATACCAACTGGACGGCACCTAACAACAGCAACAAGGGGTTTCATTATGACATTTCCTTATATTTATATATATTGTGCTTTGAGTATATTCATCTTCTAGTATGTCTTATTATCCTCCTTCCACAGCCAGATTTATTTTAAATATAGCATAATATTATTTCTATATTCATCTATACAACTTCATCTTTAATTTTATCCAATTTTGAACTTTACTACATATTGCCTTTTACTATTTTCTAATTGTGTCTTCTCTTATGTAGGACTCTGTGGTATTTGAGTACCAGAGATATATGATAGTGATAATTTGTATCATCTATACATAGCATAGTGTTCGGCACATTAAGGGCTCAAGAGTTACTGACTTATAATTGGAATTATCAGTGGAATAGAGAGGTTGAAAAGTCTGCAGTATTGTCAGAACTCTGCTGCTAACTAACTATATTATCTTGTACAAATCATACAACTCAAAATTTATTTCTTCCACACAACATGAAAGGATTAAATTAAATAATATATAGATTTATCTTCCAATCTCACATTGAATTACATTAAGAACCCAAAGGAACAAACCTGATTTTTCCTAAAATTATTTTGAGAAAATCAGGGCAAACAGTTAGATTCTTCAGATTGGGAAAGGCACAAATTACCTTCCTGAAATAAGATACAAGTCAAAGAATTATGTATGGATTTTTCACATTTATCATCCTTAGTTCATCTTGAAAATGGTTTCTGTTCTGTCTTTTTGAACTAAAATTCTTGACTTTTCATGATGGACGGAGTCTGCAACTCCTAACTGTGAATTTTGCCAAAGAGATTATTATTCAAATGATTTTTGACAAGGGTGCTAAGAACACAGTGGAGAAAGGATAGTCTTTTTAAGAAATTGTATTGGGGAAATTGGATATCCATATACAAAAGAATTGGGAGAAGGACCTGGCAACCCACTCCCCAAAATCAATCGCCATTGAAAACCCTGCGAATAGCAGAAGAATCACTGACAATAGTGTTTCACCTGTTGTATGTTGGGTCACTATGAGTCAGATACCGACTCAACAGCACCTAATAACAACAACATACAAAAGAATTAAACTAGATCTCACTCAGTTATAAAAATCAACTCAAAATGGATGAAAGATTTAAATGTAAGACCTAAAACTATGATACTACTAACATAAGACATGGAGAAAATTTTTGCTTCAGAACATTGATATGGACAAGGATATTTTTGGACAGAATCCAAAAAGTACTGAAAATAAAAGCAAAAATAAACAAATGAGATTAAATCAAAATAACAGCTTCCGGAAAACAAAGGAAATAATCATAGGAGTAAAGGGACAACCTACAGAATGAGAGAAGATATTTGCAAACCATACATCTGACAAGAGTTTTATATCTAGAATATATAAGAAACTCTAAAAACTCAGTGTCAAAAAATAACAATTAACCTTATTTAAAAATGAGCAATAGACCTAAGTACATATTTCTCAAAAGAAGACACACAAATGGCCAATAAACATATTAAAAGATGCTCAACATCACTAATCACCAGGGAAATGCAAGTTAAAACTACAATGAGTTATCACCTCACTCCAGTAAGAATTGTTATCATCAAAAATACAGAAGATAAAAAGTACTGTAAAAGATATGGAGAAAGGAGAATCCTTGTACACTATTGGTAGGAAATTGTTGTCACTTTAATTTTTTTTTTTTTTTTTTTTTTTTCAGTACTGGGGGTTGAACCAGGGCCTCATGCTTGCATGCTTTGCAAGTGCTGGAGCACTGAGCTTCTGCCCCCAGCCCTTTTTTTTTTTTTTTTTTTTTTTTTTTTTTTTTTTTTTTTTTTTTTTTTTTTTTTTTTTTTTTTTTTCTTCTTCTTCTTTTTTTGACTTTTTGAGACAGGGTCTCATTAAATTGTGCAGACTGCCTCTAGTCTCGAACTTGCAATCCTCCTGCCTTCACCTCCAGGCCCACTGGGATTACATGTGTGCGCCACTATGCTAGACTCACTTTAATTTTTTTAAAGGGATCTTCATACTGTTTCTAAAATATTATGTAAATTAGTATAGCCATTTAAGAAACAGTATGAAGATCCCTTTAAAAATTAAAGTAGAACTACTTTATGATCCGCCTGCAGCTGTGGCACTGTGGCATCTGAGCCTGTCAGATCTCAGAAGTTAAGCAGGGGTGGGCCTGGCTAGTACTTGGATGGGAGACCACCTGGGAACACCAGGTGCTGTAGGCTTGGGAGAAGGACCCAGCAACTCACTCCCAAAAATCAATCCACTATTGAAAACCCTATGAGTAGCAGAGAATCACTGACAATAGTGATTTCATCTGTTGTATATAGTAGCGTCACTCTGAGTTGGATCCCGACTCAACGGCACCTAACAACAACCATATGATCCTGCAATTTCACTCCTGAGTGCATATCCAAAAAAAGTGAAATCAGTGGGTCAAAGAGATATCCACACTCCACTCACAATAGTCAAGAAATGGAAACAATCTAAGTGTCCATGAATAGAGAAAGAAAATCTTTTCATTTGCAACTACACAGATGGACCTGTAGACCATTATGTTAAGTGAAATAAAGCAGACACTAAAAGACAACTAATGCATATGTCGAATCTAAAAAAGTGATCTCATAGATGTTGAGAGTAGAATGATAGTTATGTGCCACAGACTAGCTGCAGCCTAAGATTCAGGGGTTCCCAAAGGCAGATGAGGAGTCGGCGATGGGTAACATACACAGCAGCCCGGAGGCAGTGTGAATCTGTTCCGTTTATTTCCAGATAGCCCAGCTTTTTTTTTTTTTTTTTTTTTTTTTTTTTCAGTACTGGGGGTTGAACCCAGGGCCTCACGCCTGCATGCTCTGCAAGTGCTGGACCACTGAGCTGCGCCCTCAGCCCATTTTTTTAGTTTATTTGAGACAGGGTCTCACTAAGTTACACGGACTGCCTCTGGTCTCGAACTTGTGATCCTCCTGCCTCCGCCTCCCAAGCTGCTGGGATTACAGGCGTGCGCCACCGCACCCGGCTAGCCCAGCCTTTTTATACAGAATTACAATTCACTAAATCTTATGAAAGGTCAGAAAAAAGACAAGGAAGTTGGTAGCATTGATGGATTACATCAAAGTGTTGTCAGTAATCACTTGATTAAATTGTCACATGAGTGTCAGGTGCTGATCAAAGTGGGAGATGAACTCAGAAATAAATTGTGTTTACTTTAAAGAGATAAACCAAGACAACCTGAGCATCTACATCTCCTGTAACAATTAACTATTCTTAACTTTAGGCAGGAATTCAGTGGTTAACTGTCACCTGTGTGTCACCCCACTGAGTCCATTTGTTATGACAAATGGGTGCTTTATCTTATCAGAATGATTTGTTTACTGTAGAGCTGTCAGTATAAAGGCTTTTGTTCATATTGGCTGAGGAGTTTATGTTGTTGGGAGTCATTCAAGAATTTCCCATTGTAAGCCTGCTAGGAGGTTTCTCAACTCCCAATCTGAATCAGCACTGCTCATAGAGCCAGAAAATTGTATATTTAGAGGCTCCAAGTCCCTTTCCATGAACAGACCTTCTTTTTGGAGGCACTATTCCCTTTTCAGAAGACTTTCCCTCCGAGGCTAGGAGGTACTCTTTCCCTTTTGGCAGACTTTCCCTCCAATGCCTTTTTAAAGGTATTCTTCCTCATATGGGGACTCTGTTTACCCATCATGAGTGGATCTGGGCATGGCAGTTAAGAGAGACTGGGGAAAGTAGGGGCAAGAGAGAGATGAGGAAAGATTAATTAATGGGTACTAAGTTAGAAGCAAGAAGTTCTGGTGTGCTATTGCATAGTACGGGCACTAAAAAATAACAATTATGTACTGAATATCTCAAAAAGAGAAGAAAATATTTTCACTGTTTTCACCATAAACAAATGGTAAATGTTAGAGAAGATAGATGTGTTCAACCTGATTTAAACATTATGCAATATATACATGTACAAAGTATTACATTACTCTATTAATATGTACAGTTTTATGTATTTATGTATCTATTAAAATTGCTAAGTTTTAATTAATTAAAAAGGAAAGAAATTGTTATCCAAAATCTCCTCTAAGTTAGCAATACAAAGTGGAAGAAACATTAACTATTACAGGCTCTCTTGTGGCTTAAAACAGAAAACTGATCATATTTTTTTTATTTCTAGATAAGGTATTAAAATACACCAACCTACATAGATATCCATTCTAAAATATCTCAATTTTAAAATATCACAATAAATATTTCCTTTACTGTATCTATGTTGTTGTTGTTAGGTGCTGTCAAGTCATGTCTGACTCATAGTGACCCTCATAGGGTTTTCAATGGCTGATTGTTTTCGGGGTTGCCTTGGGAGTGGATTGCCATGTTCTTCTCCCATTTTTGTGGTTCTGGGAATCAAACTCAGGACCTCAGAGACTGCAGAGCGGTGCTCTACCAACTGAGCTATATACCAGCCCTTATTATATCTATAGACTCAGCAAAATGCCTGTCCTAATTCCAGTAATTACTGAGCTGATTGTGAAATTCACATGGAAATTCAAAGGACATAGAATATCCAAAACAAAAATTTTGAAAAAGAGCAAAATTGGAAGACTCACTCCTGACTGAGAAGTGATCAAAAGTTTTGTGGATGGGTCACACAGCACATAATCACTTAAGACTGAAAAATTATTAGCCTTAATCAATATTTAAAACTTCTGCTCATCAAAAGATTCCATTAAGAAAATAGGCAAGTTTTGAATC